>CAUYON010116579.1:0-26247 GCA_963573935.1 Arctocebus calabarensis
TCCCAGCTACTTGGGAGGCAGAGGCAGGAGACTCGCTTGAGCCCAGGAATTGGAGGTTGCTGTGAGCTGTGATGCCACGGCACTCTATCCAGGGTGACAGCTTGAGGCTCTGTCTCAAAAAAAAAAAAAAAAAAAAAAAGATGAACCTTTGAAACATGCCAAGTAAAAAGCTAGTCAGGAAGACCACCTATTACATGATTCCATGAATATGAATTGCCTAGAATAGACAAATCTAATTTATAGGGGCAGAAAGCAGATTAGTGGTTTTCTTGGTTAGTGGTTGGGGGGATAAGGAGGTAACAGGTAAATGGTTTGGGTTCTTTCTGAGATTAAAAGTGTTCTAAAATTGACTGTGGTGAAGGTTGCCCAACTCTGTGAATGCACTAAATACCACTGAATTATACACTTTTTAAAAAAATTTATTGTTGAGGGTTCATTGATGTTACAAGAAACCAGGTTACACTGATTGCATGTGTTAGGTAAAGACCCTCTTACAATCGTGTCTGAATTGTACACTTTATACAGGTGAATTACATGGTACACAAGTTAGACCTCAATAAAACTCTTACAAAGAAAGACAATAATTATGTGACTTTGGTGGAGGAATATATACCCGTATCATCAAAAGAGAACAGAGAGCCAGAAATAGATCCACACGAATGTGCCGAACTGGTTTTTGACAGAGATGTAAAAATAACTTAATTGAGGAAAGGCAGCCATTTCAACAAATGGTACCAGAGCAACTAGACTTACAAAGGCCAAAAAAGGAAACCTTATTTTAAGTTTCATACTCTATATAAAAAATTAACTCAAGATGGATCAAGGACTAACATGTAAGACCCATAGCCATAAAACTTTCAAGAAAAAAAATAATGAAACTTCAGAGTCTAAGGTTTAGCAAAGAGTTCTTAGACTTGATACCAAAAGTATAATCCATAAAAGGAAAAAAAGATAGGTTAGATTTCATCGAAATTATCTGCCAAAGACCCTTTTTAAGAAGATAAAAAACTACAGAGTAAGAGAAAATATTTGCAAACTAGACGGTCAAGAAAGGACTAGTATCCAGAGTACATAAAGAATTCAACAGTAAAAATCCAGATAATCCAAGTAGAAAACGAGCTGAGCATCTGAGGAGACATTTCACTGAAGATGTACAGATGGCAAGTAAGCACGTGAAAGATGCTCAGCCTCAGGAGCCATGAGGGAAATGCAAATTGAAATCACAACGAAACGCTATTATAGGCAATTCCTGAGTTACAAACATCTGACTTTCGCTTATAAATGGAGGCTAATACAGTAAGTCCCAGAGTTACATTTGACTGAAGTTTGACTTGTGCTTATGAATGGAGGCTCTCACAGGGAGTAGGTAAATGTACTTGTTTCAACTTACATACAAATTCGACCTATCTCTTTTATTACTGGGGGGATGCCTGCACATACCTATCAGAATGACTAAAATAAAGAACAATGACAACACCAAAAGCTGATGAGGATGCTGAGAGACTGGGTCACTCATACCTTGCCGGCGAGAAGGTAAAATGGGATAGCCGTTCTCTGAAACAGTTCAACAGTTGCTTAAGAAAGCAAACATGCGGGTGGTGTCTGTGGCTCAGTGAGTTGGGTGCCGGCCCCATATACCGAGTGTGGCAGGTTTGAAGCCGACCCGGGCCAAACTGCAACAAAAAAATAGCCAGACATTGTGGCAGGCAAATGTAATCCCAGCTACTCGGGAGGCTGAGGCAAGAGAATCACCTAAGCCCAAGAGCTGGATGTTGCTGTGAGCTATAACACCATGGCACTCTACTGAAGGTAGCAAAGTAAAACTCTACCTCTAAAAAAAAAAAAAAAGAAAGCAAACATGCAATATCATATGACCCTGCAGCTGCTCTTCTGGGGATTCATGCCAGAGAAATGAAGACTCGTGGAAAGATAAAACCCTGTACATGAATATTTACGGCAGCTCTATTCATTATGGTTAAAAACTGGAAACAACCAGATGTCCTTCGGTGGGTGAATGGTTAAAACAAGCTTTGGCACGTGCATATCGTGCCCGACTGCTCAGCAATAAAAGGAGAAAAACGACTGGATGAACTTCCACAGAGCAAAAAAAAAGAAAAAGTCAATCCCTAAAGTAACTGACATTTACAGAATACTCCAGAAAAATAGCAGAAGTCACATTCTTTTTAAGCACATATGAAATACTTACCAAGAAAGATAAAATTGGGGGCCATAAAGCAAGTTTCCATATGTTCGAAAGGACTGAAATATGTCAAGTGTTTTCTCTGACCCATGGGGGGTAAAAGGGGGCAGGGAGAAGGGTTAGGGAGCCGCTCCACCCACCCATGTAGGCAATGCTGAGACTGAGCTGTGAGCGTGGAAACAAAGGGAGATCTCTGAGGGATGACAGGGCTGGCCTCCATCAGCATTACACGTGCAGGGTAAGAGTGAGGGGAAAACAGCTCGTTTCACGATTCCCGGTTTGGAAGGTAGGGGTGGTGCGGAAAGTGCCGTTTACCAAGTCAAGGGCCCAGGAGGAAGAACTCCACAACAGGCAGGAGAAGGGAAGCCGAGTCTGCCTTTGGGAAAGGTTGTGTTGGAGACGTCAGTGAGATACCCACGGCGGCATCTCAAGGGAGCAGGAAACCCTGCGCCTTGGAGAGGGAGCTGAGCCATTGATTTCAGAGAATACGTAGGGGAAAGATGCTTCAAGTGGCCCTCTGGGAAACACCAGCATTTGGGCAATGCTTGGAGGGAGAAATGGCCCACAGTAATAATGGGGCAAGGAGAGGAAGTTTTGAGAAGCAAGAGATAGTTGACAGTGTCAAATGCCCCAGAGAGGGCAAGTACTAGACAGCTAAAAAGTCCCCAGGGAGCCCATGGATTTAACAAGTGGCCACCATGACTGCTCTATTAGCTATTTCCCTTTACTAGTCAACCTCGGTTTCCTGTGCAAAGAGGATAATCGAGTTCTGGTGAGAACTTAATAACAGGTGTGGTGGTAGCTAGTCCCTACCTGGTACAATGTAGGGAGTCAATAAATCTGGTAAGAGTTTCTCTTGTAAGGAGCTGGTGATGCAAGCACAAGCCAGGGCTCCTTAGGAAGAGCTCTGCTGGTCATGGCCAGTTTTGAAGGGTAGTGATCTTATCAGCACTGAGCACTTAGTAAGCACTCAATTAATGGTATTGTTCACGCAGCAGAGGTCTGCTTTTGGAAGGTAGGAAGACTTGGTGTCTCTGCTGCTCTGGATGGGGAACCCATATCAGACTCCAGAGAGGTTTTACCACTGAATGGAGTGCACTGTGGCTTAGACGCCACTCTACTCAAGGTAGGGATGCAGACAGCAAACCTGTCTCCCCAGTGCCAATTTTGTCGTCTAAGAATAACAGCATCTTATTTATTTTTATTTGTTTTAATTTCAGGTTACTGTGAGGGTATAAACAACTAGGTTACAATGTTTGCATTTGTTAGGTAGAGTCCCTCTTGTAGTTGTGTCCTGCACCCAAGAGACGCTCCATATCCCACCCTGTGCCCATCAAGTGGGAGCATCCTAATCCCCTTTCTCCCTTTTCTCCCCCAGAGCAACAGGATTTTAAAATCACAGGTGGAAACTTGCAACCACAGGCAAAGCAAGGTGCCAAGATACTCACAAGGAACGTGACCTGCCAGCACTTCACCCTGTTCATCTGGAAAACGACATCTTGGGTCTGGTTACCAGGCAGGGTGATGCAGCAGCTGATCTCACTGTTGCCGATGGAGAGGATAGCCCCGCAGCCTGGTTCCGGGCAGTCACAGGTGCATGGGTCCAGCTGCATGTACCCGTAGTGCTGTACCTCCTGGCACAGCTCCAAAAACTGTTCCCAAATCAGGGCAGGTGGTGGGTAGAGGAAAGCAAAAGACCGTTTGAAGCAAACAAAAACTTTACATCAAAAGCTCCTGCCATCCTCTCAGAACACATGGAATCAGACCTGGACAAGCGTAGTGGCTCATGCCTGTGATCCCAGCACTTGGGAGGCTGAGGCGGGTGGATTGCCTGAGTTCACAGGTTCGAGACCAGCCTGAGCCAGAGCAAGACCTCATCTCTAAAAAAAAGCCAGGCGTTGGCTCGGTGCCTGTGCCTCAACAGGCTAAAGCGCCAGCCACGTACACCTGAGCTGGCGAGTTTGAATCCAGCCCGGGCCCGCCAAACAACAATGACGGCTACAACCAAAAAATGGCCGGGCCTTATGGCGAGCGCCTGTACTCCCAGCTACTCAGGAGGCAGAGGCAGGAGACTCGCTTGAGCCAGGAATTGGAGGTTGCTGTGAGCTGTGATGCCATGGTACTCTATCCAGGGTGACAGCTTGAGGCTCTGTCTCAAAAAAAGAAAGCTAGGTATTAGGTGGCGCCTGTGGCTCAATGAGTAGGGCGCCAGCCCTATATACCAAGGGTGGCGGGTTCAAACCTGGCCCTGGCCATACTACAACAACAACAACAAAAAAAATAGCTGTGCATTGTGGTGGACGCCTGTAGTCCTAGTCACTCAGGAGGCTGAGGCAAGAGAATCACCTAAGCCCAGGAGTTGGAGGTTGCTGTGAGCTGTGTGATGCCACGGCACTCTACTGAGGGCGACAAAGTCAGACTCTGTCTCTACAAAAAGAAAAAAGAAAGACAGAAAGAAAATAGCCAGGCATTGTAGTGGACATTGGTAGTTCCAGCTACTTAGGAGGCTTAAGTCCAAGAATTTGGGGTTGCTGTGAGCTGTGACACCACGGCACTGTACCCAAGGAGACAGCTTAAGACTCTGTCTCGAAAAAAAAAGTGAAGCTCTATTTTGCAAGAGAGTTGATGATGAATAAATAACCTATTTAAAATGAGTATTGGTATTTGCTATTCAATAAAGGGGTATTATGATATCACTAACTATATGAAAATTAAGAGATCAGAAATCTACAAGGATTATATACTTGAAAAATTATTTCTTTTAAGAAGATTGTATCTGAAAAACACAACATAAGTAATTACAGAAGGTATATTTGTATATTTTCATTTAGATCAGTTGTTGGCAAGTACTTACATATAGTAAGTATTTTAAGTTTCCTGGGCATATGGTCTCTAAGGCAACTACTCACCTCTGCCATTGTAGCACAAAAGCAGCCTTAAACATTACATGAAAGAGTGTGACTATGTGTCAATAAAACTTTATTTATAAAAACAGTGGCCCATGGACCATAGTTAGCCTATCTCTAATTTAGATCAGATGAATTTTATTCATTCTTAGTCCCAAGTTTTATTGTATATATACATAAAATAATAGTTGTTAATGCATCTGCTCCTTTAGCAGGAGAAGAACTTCACAAATAATGCTGGTTATTTATCGATACATTTCAGTTAATTTCAATGATTTCTTTTTTTTCACTTAATTCATGTATTCAAATTTTTTTAAATGATTATGAATAATATGATAAATTTAAGCAAAGCATTTATTAAAGAAGATAAAATTTGCTTTGTGAAAAAATACAAGTACCCATTTAAGGAGAGCATTATAAAAATAATATTCTTAGTACAGTAAGAAGTTTATAGGGCAGGCATGTGCTTAGAATTGGTTGTGGTACACACAATCTGTAATTGTGCCTGAAGTACCAGCAATATTCTACCCATCAAAATAGAAGCTGTAATTGCACAAATTTGCAAATGCACAGAAAAACTCAACTCCAAGGTTTTTGTGACAAAGCTTAGGTAGAATCCCAGAGGACTGGAGGGGGGTAGTAAAAAATAATGTCAGTATGTACCGTTTCCTCTTTTTTTTTTTTTTTTTTGTAGCCTATCAATAAAAATCTCAAAATGTCTGAGCCTTTAAAGAATTACTTTTTATGTCAACCTAAGTATACATAAGTCCTCTAAATTTTAATTGTATTCTGTTTAAAATTGATGCTATAGTTGTGAACATTCACCAAGTCAAAAGAACAAAAACAAAAAAACAACACAGTGAAGCAGAGGCCATTTCTTCTGTTAAAATGTCTTGTTTGTCAGACTCATTCCCTGCTGGAGGGCAGGAGGTGTGTGAGTTGGTACCACCTTTATGGAAGCTTTAAAAACAGATGCTTAGAAATATATCCTGAGGAATAATAGAACACATACTCAAAGACAGGATGTTGGCTGCAGTGTGCAGGGACTTCAGCCAGGAACTGTGGCAGGTGCTGAGAATCCACAGAGTAAGTATAAATTAGACACAGTCTTGGGCCTCATGGTGCTCACTGCCAAAGTGATTTATAACAGCAAAAGCTATAAACAACCTGACTTCCAATAATAGAAGGCTGGTTAGGCAGACGATGACATAATCATGAAATAGAATACTCTGTAGTCACCAAAAAATAATTCTGAGGATCTATGTTAATTAACATGTCAAAGGACTCACTATCTATGGTCTGTATTTTTACTTTTAACAATAAGCTTTCATTCATTCTATAATCAGAAAAATCAATAAAGGTTTTCTTTTTTTAAAGAGCCTTTTGGGGCTTTATAAATTACAGAAGCAGCTCAAATCCAACATGTTTCTTTAACCCCCTTCCAAGGGATTGCTCTTGGTACAATATTTGATTCACCTTTGTTTGATTGTCTTCTTTCTGGAGAGCTTCTAATTTCTCCCTCTGCGCCCGTGTGGGTTTGGCCCATCCTTTTTCAATGTCCTGTACTGCCTTAAAACAACAGAAATCGCAAAGTGAGGAATCTTAACAGAAATTAATTAATCTGACAGAAACATACTTGTGTATGAAGTGCTATTAGAACAGACCCAAGTGGACACATATTTAAGGACTTAGCATGTTAGGAAGGTTACTTTTTAAATTAGTGAGTTAGGGAAAACAATTAATTTGGGGACAATTGGCAACATTTGGCAAAGAAAATAAAGTTAGCTTTTCCCCCAGCACTACCTGATCAAATAAATTCCACACAGATCAAAGATTTAAATGTAAAAAACCATAAAAGAACTTGAAAAGATATCTTTATCTGATCAAGATATCGCAGGGGGGGCCAACATGTCATAATGAAGGAATAAGAATATATAATTACCTGAAAATATAAAGACTACCAAGAACAAAACTAAATCAAATGGAAAACCAGGGAAATGAATGCATCACACACAGCAAAACATTAATATTTATACAAAGCAATAGGAGAAATGTAAACATTCACAAAAGGAAAATGGATAAAAGATATATATTGGCAATTAACATACACACAAAATCCCAAATGACAGATACACTTGAATCATAAACATTGATGCTGGAAAATATATATTGATAAGGCCATAATTGTTATTAATTATACTAATGAAAAAGTTTCAGCTTATTAATGAAAAACCTATACAGTGCTTATTGTGTGTCTGGCAGTGTTCTAAGCATTTCGACTCAATCCCTATAGCCACTCTGTGTGATAGATGCTGTTATGATACGCCCCAAAATACATAAATGAGTTACAAAATAGGAGTATAGCAGTAGACCTTACATTTTTATAAAACAAAAAAAAACCTTGTAGGCTCGGTGCCTGTGGCTCAACGGGCTAAGGCGCCAGCCATGTACACCTGAGCTGGCGGGTTCGAATCCAGCCTGGACTTGCCAAACAACAATGGTGGCTGCAACCAAAAAATGGCCGGGCATTGTGGCAGGTGCCTGTAGTCCTAGCTACTTGGGAGGCGCAGAGGCAGGAGACTCGCTTGAGCCCAGGAATTGGAGGTTGCTGTGAGCTGTGATGCCACAGCTCTCTATCCAGGCTACCCAGGGTGACAGCTTGAGGCTCTGTCTCAAAAAAAAAAAAAAAAAAAACCTTGTATGCATATTTATGAGTCAAGGCAATACACGTGCATATAAATGAGATATATATGAAATAAACACATCGCAAAGCAAATAGTTAATGTGTGGGAGTGATTTAAGATTTGGGGTAGCATTTACTTTCATTTTTGAACTCTTACATATTTGCACCTTTTTTATAAGATGAAAATTTTACAATTTTTAAAAAAATTAAAAATTGAATATATTGCTGGGCTCTGTCTGGTCAGCTAGTGTTACCCAAACCCCAAATCCTTAATGGTCTTCTTGGTTGTTTCCTAATCCCTGGCAGGTTTAAGCAGAACAACACGGGCTTGAAGGCAGGCATGGCCTGGAGGACAATTGCCCCCTCTGGAAGCTCATCAGGGTTGTTCTGAGCAGAAGGAAACGTGGAAGTAAGAAGGCTGTTGTCTCTTGTTTGCAGCCTGCCTTCCCGCCCCAGGCCATTTCCTGTGCTCAGCCCTCTCCCACCCAGATCCCCTCCCCTTTAGCCAGCCTGGCCCTGGACAGCTTGGTGTGAGCTGTATGGTCTCATCAGCTGCATAACCCCGGCCTGTGCTACTGTGACTTACTATGATTGAACCGCACGGGCCACTGTTCCTCAGTTAGATGGTTAACCCTCCAAGGGACGACCCTGTGCCCCCCGCCTCAGTCAGTCTTGCCCCGTGTCCTACATACAGCAAACACTCAATAATCCTCTGCCAATTACCAGCTGCTTATTTAACCTTCGTCTGAACATAAGTCTCTGTGCTACATCCCTCAGGGTCACGCTGTAGCTCTGAAAGAAGAGAATACTCTTTTGAACGTTGGGGGAAAGGATTTAGAGAGAAGAAAAATAACTAACATTTGTTGAGAACAGGTTTTAGATAGATTTTCTCATTGAATTTTTCCCAGCTAGGGTAGTGCCCCCTCATCCTTGAGGGGGTGCCTTTCCAGACCTGTAGTAGTGGCCTGAAATCACAGATGGTACCAAACTCTATGTGTGCCATGTTTTTTACTGTGTGTACACAACTTTGATAAAGTTTAGCTTATAAATTAGGCACAATATTCTCGGACTTTGGGGCCTTTATGAAGTAAAAGAAGGGTCACTTGAACACAAGCATTGCGGTACCTCGTAACCAGCAGTGGTTACGTTATAAAGTGACTAACAGGCAGGGGGTGCACAGCGTGGACATGGTGGGCAAAGAAGGGTTTCTGTCCTGGGTGGGATGGAGTGGGATGGAACGAGAATTCATCATGCTGCTCAGAGCTGCGCACACCTTAAAAGTTATGAATTGTTTATTTCTGGACCATGGTAATATTTTTGGACCATGGTTGAAACCAGGGAAAGTGAGACTTAGGATAAGGGGGTACTGCCATATTCAGTGGGAGAGGAACAATTGCCACCATGTTACAGATGGGTAAATTGAGGTTCAGAGAGGTTATGACATTCAAGATAGTCCGGGAGGTGAGTGGAAGGAATTAGATTAAACCCATGTCTGAGCACTACCCTCAAGCCCTCTTACCCTTGCCCAAGCCACTGGCTTCTTACCAGGCAGGCCCGTACTTGCCCCAAGGCTCTGTCCTTGTTGCTAAGTGTTCTCAGAAATGAACCTACAGGCACGGCGCCCGTAGCTCAGTGGTTACAGCATTGGCCACATACACTGGGACTGGTGGGTTCGAACCCGGCAAGGGCCTGCTAAACAACAATGACAACTACAACAAAAAAGTAGCTGGGCGTAGTGGTGGGCACCTATGGTCCCAGCTACGTGGGAGGCTGAGGCAAGAGAATCGCTTAAGCCCGAGAGTTAGAGGTTCCTGTGAGCTGTGATGCCACAGCACTCTACTGGGGGTGACATAGTGAGAAAGAAAGAAAAGAAAAGAAACGAACCTACATACCACACCAGAAAGGAATCAGCAGGGACATGAAGAACTAAGCACCTTTTTTCCTTCCTGAATTCACTTTATGTTAGGACCCTTGAAAGGACTGTTAGCACAGGGCAGCAACATCAAAAAGAAGGCACGGCTACAAAGGAAGATAAAGGGGCCTCGTGGTGGTAAGTATTAACTGAAGGTGTAATCAGTCATCAGTAGGAGGGCAGCATCCTTAAACACAGAGCTTTAAAGGTTCTACAGGAGGGGTAACACAACTGTTTTTGTTTTATTACCTTTAAAGAGCTGACGCTGTTTATGGGTTCCCAAGTCATCACTCAAATGCACTAGATATAGCACCTCGCTCTAAGTTGGTCCAGGCTCTGAGTAAAGTCTAGACAAACGTCTCTACAAAGTTATACGGTTCCTTCTCTGAAGACTGGCTGAGAGGGACTTATGCAGAACCTAATTTTAAGAGGGAAATCACATTAGCCGTGGTCTTCATGAGCTTCCATCACACACTAGCGCCCTCCACAGAGGGCGTAGCATGAGGCACAGAGAATAGGTGGGTATCAAAGGAAGGCACTGGCCACTGGGTTTGGCTGGTTGAAGCATATTGGAGGAGAGCCAGGGACATATGTGCCTGCACGGGGGCACTGAGCCGTGGGAGAGTCAGGAGGCCAGGCTGGCCCCCGTCCCTCACCAAACCAGAGTCCCAATGTGGGGCGAGGCCCTCCTGGAGGAAGGGGCACCTTTTTCTAATTTGTACAAAGTTACTGTATGGGCTGAAATGCAGGCCCAGAATTGACTAAACCTTCAAATTTTTAGAGAAAGACCAGAAATTTATAATGTAAATGCAATCTCTCATTTTGTTAACATCACTGTTTAAAAAAGGAGAAGATGCTTACGTAAATTTAACATAATGTGGAAAAAAAAGAGAGAGAGAGAAGAAAGAAAATAGGTTGCGGGAATCCATTTGACTCCTTGGACAGCATAGGGTACATCTGCTTGTAAAAAACCAAGAGTAGCTTGTAAAAAATCAAAAGAGTATCTTTTTTTAAAAGTTTTTACTGTGAAGGTGTTTATTCAAATATAGTCAGAACCACTATGAGTTTAGATCGGACGATTTTTCACAAGTTATCATCAACTCTTTCATGTCTAAAGGCAAAGCCCTAAATGGGCTGGGTCAGACCTCTGTCACCAGCACTCAATGGCTGTTGTCAGACTTCTTGGGGCCCTGACTATATTCAATGTGCAGTAAAAATTATCTTAGGTCTTCCACTAAAATAGTGGCTCTGACTTAGAAGTATGCTTTTAAATATGACATTTTGAATTTTTAAAAACATTTTTACGGTGAAGGTCTTTATTCAAATAACAAAGTATTTTTGGGGGGGTGGTGCCTGTGGCTCAAAAGAGTAGGGCACCGGCCCCAAAGGCCGGAGGTGCAGGGTTCAAACCCAGCCCCGGCCAAAAATTGCAAAACAAACAACAGAGTATTTTTTAATAGCTAATTATAATGACTTCATTTTTTGCCATGGATCAGATCTCCTAAGAGCTTTGTTAACTTTTTAAAAGGCTGACTGCTTGTCAGTATCCACGTATCCGAGGCACCCAGTACATAGGGGAAGGAAACACAGTCTCTGTCCTTGGCCATTCAGAGTCTGGTTAGGGAGCAATGTAGTGAACTAGCAATGCTGGGTGAGAAGTGCTGGAACAGAGGATATAAACAACATACCACGGGAACAGCGAGGGAGGAAGGCATTTTCTTCAGGGAGAGCCAAGGGCGGCTTCCCAAAGGAAGGCTGCTGCCTTTTGACTTCTCAGGACCTCCTCTCAGACTCAGGCGATGATAGCAATGATTATGATGATAACGGTAAGAGCATTATGAGAAAAACTACAATGTTTTGAAGATTTCACCATGCAAAAAGCCAAGCTTTGAATAGAACAGTCTGTTAAAGCTGGGAGAGCCCTTAGACATTATTAGTTCAACCACATCACTTACAGGGAGACATTGTGGTTCAGAAGGATGACGTGGCTGGCCCAGGCCTGCACAGAGAGGGCTAGGGGCAGAGCAAGGCACAGACTTCACTTCTCAAACTGCAATTCAGGGGGTTTTCCACGAAACCAGCTTTTTGCCAGCTGCGAGCAGAGGAAATACCACCATCTATTTCTCCCTGGTTTACAACTCCTTAATGAAGACAGATTAAGAAATCACAGCATGGGGTTGACAGTTCTGACCTCCCTCTCACCACAGTGGGAACTGGAAGCTGTGCCATCAAGACTGTAGTTCCCACAGGAAGGATACTAGAGTAGGTGATGTGTCCTCAACTAAGGACTTGACATCACAAAAACCAGGTACAGTGTATCATAATGGCAAGGATACAATGCGAGCTTTAATGAACATTTAAAATGGTAAATTCAGCTCCTACTCATATAACGTGGGTATAAGTGTACTGGACATGATTATATGTGGATGGAAGTATAATATGAAATGACCTCAAGCTATATTCTGGCCATACAAATATAATAGTGATTATTAAACATTTAATAAATGATATTTTGATTTGCCTCTTTAGTATTTAGAAAAACTTTGTCGTCTCTTAGAAAGGAAGTACACATTGAGGTTCCTTCCTGTGCCCTCTAGTAAGCCAGAGCATCCAAATTTACCCATTGACCTTTTTTTTTTTCTTTAAGACAGAGTCTTACTTTGTTGCCCTTGGTAGAGTACCCTGGTGTCATAGCTCACAGCAGCCTCAACTCCTGGGATCAAGTGATTCTCTTGCCTCAGCCTCCTGAGTAGCTGGGACTATAGGTACCCACGACAACCCTGGCTATTTTTAGAGATAGGGTCTCCCTCTAGCTCAGGCTAGTCTTGAACTTCTGAGCTCAGGCAATCCAGCCCCCTCGGGCTCCCAGAGTGCTGGGATTACAGGCCCATTGACCTTTTTGTTGTGCCCAAAGTTATACAATAGGTTTTGTTGTTTCCTAGTCTCCTTGAAAAGCTCATCAAAAGTAATGACTGGACCATAACCTCTCTCCTCTTTTCAAAATTCTACCTCCTGAGTTGGAGGCAGCCCTGGCAGGGCTGTGACCATCACCCAGCCTGTTGCTTGAGAACAGACTATTGGATATTCTCAGGGGACTCCCTGAAAGAAGTTTCCAAGTGTCCCTCCCCAAAAGGTCCAGCCAGGCCTGGGCAGTGTCAGGTCCCTGAGGATGCTGGTGTGGTGAGCATGCACACTTGGAAGTGGCTGGCAGAGCAGGTGGAGAACTGAGTTGGGTAACATGGTGGGTGCATCACCTCACGACTTGGCAGAACCTCCACCACACCAGGCAGGGGAAGGGAACAGAGGCCAAGCACTGAATTTATTTTATTGGAGGCTAAGGGGTAGGGACAGGCAGGACCAACTATATAATATGCAGGGCCTATCTGTGAAGAATGAAACTGCAAGTTCTTGGTTCAAAAATAATTAAGAATTTCAACAGCAGATGATCAAACAAGCAAAGGACCCTATACAACTGCATGGGCTACGTGGGCATGCAGTCAGCCCTCAGAGCAGGTAAGGCTGTTTGTTGGCTCAGGGAAAAGAGGGGTATGCTAGAGTGAAAGTCAGGGTCATGTGTGACTTTATTAGGGCTTCTTCAGAGGGTGTCAAAAAAGTATATACATTTTATTTTTTTGCAATTTTTGGCCAGGGCTAGGTTTGAACCCGCCACCTCTGGAATATGGGGCCAGTGCTCCACTTGTTTGAGCCACAGGCACTGCCCCAAAAGTAAATACATTTTAAGAAAAGAACAGACTATATTAAAATTAAAATACTCAATGTATATCAATAATGTTTGCTATCTTGTATATTGTATCTTATATGTCTTATAATTGCAGAAGTCAAATGTGACTTGAGGATTACATTTTTAATACAGTTTGTTCCTTTTTAAAGATGTGCATACATTTTTTTGGCATCCTCTGTAAATGCAGAGGGTTGCAAATGCAGAGAGCAATTTAAAATAGAGGTAGAATTCTTTTTATTCCTCTTTCTATTTTTTTTTGAGACAGAGCCTCAAGCTGTCACCCTGGATAGAGTGCTGTGGCATCACAGTTCACAGCAACCTCCAACTCCTGGGATCAAGCGAGTCTCCTGCCTCCGCCTCCCAAGTAGCTGGGACCACAGGCGCCCGCCACAACACCCGGCCATTTTCTGGTTGCAGCCGTCATCGTTGTTTGGCGGGCCTAGGCTGGATTAGAACCCGCCAGCTCAGGTGTACATGGCTGGCACCCTAGCTCGTTGAGCCACAGGCACCGAGCCTTATCCCTCTCTCTAAACTGCTCTTCTTTTTGTTTTTAAGTCATAATAAAATATATACAACATAACATTTATCTTTTTTTTTTTTTTTTTTGCAGTTTTTGGCTGGGGTTGGGTTTGAACCCACCACCTCTAGCATACCGGGCTGGCACCCTACTCCACTGAGCCACAGGCACCGCCCAACACTTATCATTTTAATCCTTCCTAAGTGACAGGTCAGTGGCATTATACGTGTAAACATTCACAATGTTGAATAACTGTCACCGTTATCTCTACCTAAAAGTTTTTCATCAGCACCCAACAAAAACTTGTATCAATTAAATAATAACTTCTTCCCGCCTCACCTTAGCCCCTGGTAACCTCTGTTGATATGAATTTGCCTATTCTAGGTATGAATATAGAATTATTACCTGCCACATTTTCTTTAATGATTCCAAACCAAGTGGTCTTCTGAGGATTCTTGGCAACACTCACCTGCATATAGAGCAAATCTGTGGCTGCTCTGCAGCCCATCAGCATGGAGTCAAGGGCTGGATCCAGATACCTGCATAATTCAGGAGCATTAGTGTAATTCACATACCATGGAAATGGCACGCCCGGGAGTGAGTGGTTTAGAGAGTGGAGGCCCTCTGCCCTATCTTTGAAACAGGGCCCCCTTTGCTAACAAAGCCACACCCCTATCTATACTTGTCTACCTTCTATGTGTCCCCACCACCACCTCTTTTCTTTCCTAATTTCTTGATTCTATAAGCTTTTACCTGGTGGCCTCTGAAAGTAAAGATGTAAACAAAAACAAAAGTTCTAGTGGGAATAGTCCATATCCCTGTTCACACTCAGCCTCCCTCTTGAACGCCAAGTCCTGGATTGCCTCTGCCCTCCTCTCAGGGCCTGGCAGTCATTTGCCCTATACCGACCCACTCCCGTAGCCATCACCCTGTACCCAGGCCACCCTCACAGCCTGAGCTTCTCTAGTAACCTTCTCCTTAGGCTTTCTGCTTCATTTGTGTTCTCTCAACCTCCTTCTTCACATCCTAACCCGAGTGCTCCCGTGAGACTCTCATAGCCCTGGGAGTTAGATCATCTACCCTACTTGCTTCCCAGGCCCTCAGTGGACCCACTCCTGCTCTCATTTCCAGGTCCATCTCCTACCATCCCCACCCAGCACTACATTCTAACCCTGCTTTCTCTCTTCTCTCCCTGCCTGGGAGGCCACTTCCTACACCAACCTCCTTCCCTGACTGATCCGCCTTGCTCTGCAAGCCTTGGCGGTGTCCTCACACTGGTCTCTACTCCCCAAGGCTGTGTGAGCCACCCCTCCTCTGTACTTCCTCAGCACCCTGTCTGCATCCTGACCACTGCTCTGATCAGATTTTCTTAGCACCAAATGTGAAGAACCCTGAGACCAGGGGCTGGGTCCTATCCAGAGTTGTCTCTCTGCACTTTGACAAAGTGATTTGCAAAAAGCAAAGGCTCCACGTCAGTCCTTTAGATCCAGGATCACCAGGATGAACTGAAACCAGTCACCACATATGCAGGGTAGCATGTTAAGAAAAGACAGGAACTGTCAGAGCTAACCAGAAGGTAAGGCAGAGCATCTACATTCAGAGTCGTAGGGCAAATTGGCCGATGGGTGGGCTTCGACCAGGAAAATCAGGGTTGCACACTTCACACTCCGTTTAGGTACATCCTCGCGCATCCCAGAGGCCCGATGTGCACAGAATAGCAACCAATGCAACAGAGAGTTAGAGGACGCCCTGCCCCATCCCAGACTGGGGCTCTGAGAGGCCAGGGCAGGCTCCCTCTGGTCTGGAAGTGACCACGTCACCCCGGAGAGAGGACCCAGAGAATTCTCAGAGAAAAATCCTTAAATCTCCAACTAGACCTTACCACGAGGCCTCACCTGTTAGGATTATACAGCTGTTGGACCTTGCCCCTTGTGCTCACCCAGCAAGGAAGAGGGCGAGGCACCTGGGTCCTCCACCAGGCTCTCCCCTCACAGGTGCTGGTCCCCAGCTCTAACACACAAGTTCCCACAAGCCAAGGCAATCTGCTGGATCCCAGACGCTGGCCTATGATTGGGGAGAAGATGTTTTATCTTGTACTTATTCTAGAGCTTACCTATTAAGTGAAGACACAGGCAAAGCCTAATTCAAGCTGCAAGGTGAGGAACAGAATCCTCATTGCTCCTTTGATCTCAAGTTTTCATGAGAACTCATCAGCAAAAATAACAACAAAAAATTCTAAGCCCCAGGGATTTTGTCTTCTTTTGCTTACTATAGTCATTATCATCAGTATAATAGTAACAAACATAACCAAAACTTACTGAGCATATGGGATTACTTTATTTAACCCTCACAATAATCCTATGATGTGGGCACTAAATTATTCCCATTTTACAGATAAAGGAACTGAGGCCTTTAGGCTAAGGTTATAGACAGCTAAAGGTTATACAGCTAAAACCCGAGCGAGCTGGGACTTAGATTCACATATCTGGTCCCAGGAACAACCATGCTCAGCCATCACTTCAGTGTAAGCAGCTTCCAGAATGGCTATTCTCTAAACACATAAATGGAACTGAGTCCTTCTGTCGTTCTCAGGGTGCTATGGCACAAGATTTTGACCATTTCTCAGAGTACTTCTGAACAACAGTCTAGGAACTTCTAGCTTTGCTGAGATCTTCTTTCCAAAATTCAAAGCCACAAACTGGGGCTCTAGTGAGGCCAAGCTAACTACTCTTCCTAGGTTTCAAAATGCCTTTCCTTAGAGGTGAACCTAAGCACATGTAATATAGCCACGGCAATAAATGGTGGGGACTAAAGTCGATAGGGGTGGGGTGGGCTGCTTCTTATTGCTATTTTCTATTTGCTTATTCTCCACAGGACCCCATATTCCTGGGGGAAATGGTAGTATTTTCTGCAGAGGGACACTTGTGTCCTCTCAATCTAGGAATATGGGTGGCCCTGGTATGCAATGCTGTCTGTTAGGAGCATAAGCCCAATACTTAAAATTCACCGCAAATCGGCTGAATCCACCCATGGCCTTCAGAGAACACCACACTTCAACAGAGGAATCAGGTCTTGTGATAATCACCAAACTCCTTCTGTTAACACGGTTAGTAATCCTTTCCAAAGCAAACCCATGGCCGCCAACTTATCTCCATTGCCTGCTTCGAGCCTCCCTGGCCTGCTCCTGTTTTTTGAGCCTTCCCTTCTTGATGGCCTCTCAGTAGAGGTGTCGATGGCCCCCTTCCACATTTGAACACCCCCGAGGGTCCACCTGAGACTGGTGAAAGTCATCCTTAACGTCCTGTCTGTAGGATAAGCGCTCTGGTTCACGCTACCTTCTCCCGGCCTCACTGCTCTTCCCACGACTTTCTCCACGTCTCTGGTCTCCAGCTGTCAGGTGGTGGGATGTCCTCAAAGGCCTCTGTACTCAAGTACTTACCACTTTCGGAGTCCAACTCTACAGTCCTCCACTTCAGAACTTCGAAGACTAACATAAGGGAGTTCAAAGTCCGCCAATTTTTTCACCACTAGAGAAGGAAGGAGAGAGGCAGTCTTATTGGTTGAAACAGCACAGAGTTCACATACAGCAGCTTTCAAATGAGAAATAAAACATTATTACTAGAAATAATAAAATCACAATAAGAATATTCTCTGGCATTTGCATATAATTTTTAACTTTCTAAACTTCATTCAAAGAATAAAATATCCTTATAAAATGCCTGCTCCAGTAGGGGATATTTCACACTGCTATAGATGAAGAAATAGGTCCAGAACATCCGGCACCTTCATCAGCGCATCACAGCACCTTGGGGCCATGCCACCACTGGGGCCCTTGAACTTGCAACTCAAAACCTCTACCCCACAGCTTCTGGAGGATATATGTAAGCTACTTTAATATTGCTGATACCACTAGATGACTAGAAAAACATTTGTAACATCTAGAAACATACTGTAGAGAAAAGTCAATTGATGTGAATCGAACTGTCTTCTTATACTATTTCATGAAACTTTTTAAATAAGAATCTAAGAACTTCTTTCTATCATCTCTTTTATATTAAATATTCCTTAACAGGGAGAAATCATGCTGGAGTGGGAGGTTCTGACACCTGGAGTCCAGCACTTGTCATCCCCAGGAGGGTGTGATGTGGACTGAGAAGAACACCAGGATTGGGACTGGGGATTGCTGGGATGGCCAGAGGTCTTGCTGGAGCTGCTCGGCCACAGCCCTCCCTGAACAAAGATGCAACCTTCTACCCCTCAAGCCTTTGCCGCAGGGGCCAAGAACAGTTGCAGAGACTATCCCCTGGGGGCGGGGGGAGACTGGCTCCTGCTGTGACTCCCCCACCTCCTGGGCTGTCCCCCTGCACACACATCTCCTGGATGCCCTTATTTCTTCTTGCATTCTTACCAGAGAACCTGCCTTCCTTGCAAAACCGAAAGAGAAAGAGGCCGAAGTAGTCCAAGAGCTCCCGACACAGTTCAATTTTGTGGGACACCACCTTGAACCAAAGACAAGCAAAAAGGGAGAAGGTTAGAGTGTCCACTGTGCTTCCTAACTGACATGCAGAATTGGAAATTGCCTGCACACATCAGTTAAAAGTGCCCTTGTGGGTAAACAGATATTCAAAGAAAGCTTTCTGGAATCTAAAAATAGTACATATTTTGGAGCATCTAGAAATATAAAAAATTAGAGCAAGGAAAATAAAAATCAGTACCACCACTGGACAGAGGCTGTCCCATCTCAGATATGGACATATCTCCTGGGTTACTTTGGTCTGTATTGTCCTGTGGAAGGCAGACGCCCCAGGAACATCCGTCCTGTGATATCTGCCTGTGGAGGGTGCACACTAACTTACCCCCCTGTGGGCTGGGTTACCAGACCCTCAGGAAAGGGCCACTCCCCGCTGCCCTGGTGGCCTACCAATGTGCACCTGCTACTGTTTCCCTTTGTCACTCCAGGCCTGCTTCTCCTGCCTCCTGTGATGGTCAAGGGTAATTTACTCTAACATTTGCTCCGTGAAAACTTCAGATGCCAGGCACAAGCTGCTTCATTTCACTTGCCTCTTTGACCTTTACATCAAACGGCTTTCATTTCGACACCAAAGGTTTCATTTCTACCATCTGGTCTTAGGCTGTAAGAGGGTCTTCCACATGACCACAGGCTATCTCACTCCCGCTCTCCCCCAGCCCGGCCCCTCTTGAAGACTGGGCTCTCGTATTTCCTTTGCCCTCCCCCCAGTCTTAGCTTGCTGAGCCGCCTCTGCACCACAGCCAGGTTTGCCTCCCTGGCTCTGCAGAGGAGCAATGCTCTAACCACAGCTCTCAGTTCTCTGGGTGGCAGTTGTACAAATACCAGGCTTAGAGGGGGCACTTTTCTTGTCAGAGATGTGCAATTAGCCAGCAGGCAGTCTGACTAGGCGGCTGGTCTGAGTGGGTGTTCTCAGCCATGGCTTTGAAAATAAAGAAAAGCTCGGGAATAGTTTCACAACCTTCACTCCGCGACGCGATCCCCATTCCCCTCCTGTCATGCCCCCCCACGCGCGCACGCCCTTGCAAAACATCCCAGAGCAAACACAGGGCGCTTCCACACGTGGGTGACTGTGTGGGAAAGACGTCTTTCCTACAGTAAATCTGACCCTGTCCACTCCAATCCTCTCTCTCCCTTTCTTTATCCATTTGGTGAAAAATGTACCAAGGCAGCAGATGAGGAAGAGCGGGATCAAAAAAAAGAACAGAGAAGCTTTTTAGAATTTATACAGATGTAAGTATAAACTTTCTTTTGCGAGCAGTGGGCATCAGCAAAAGAGGCAGTAATATTTCCTCTCTTCACAAATGTTAACGTGCCTCGACACGGAGCAGCCCCAGGGCGTTGCCCGCTGCTGACCCTAGTGAGCCCAGGGGAAAGGAAAAGTCCGGATGGGCTGAGGCAAACCCGAGGGAGCAGGGCGGGAATGGCAGCTGGAGCGCTGAAGATGCCCAAGATGATTTCTGCTTAGAAAATGTAAATCACGGTTTCGTGCAAGCCAGAGAATCTGCCAGCCCCGGGAAGGGACTTCACCTCTGTAGCTGGCCGAGTGCTCCCTTTTCCTTTTCTGGGAACTGCCACTTCCAGGGAGGGGTCTCCAGTTAAACTTACCTGATCTCAGGCTCGAGTTTCTCACCAGCCAATGCAATTGAAGGAAGGGAAGCTCGTTTTCCCTAAGCCCACGAGCGTGCCTCAGCCAATGCCAGCTATGGCTTTCAAGGGGAATGGCCAGAACAGGTGGTCCCTGGAGCCCTGGAGGGACTGCCCCACTCAGTGCTTGTTCCGTGCTCCCTCTGATACCAACTCTGCCACCACTAATGATCAATAACCACATTTATAGGATGTGAACCATTTCCATAATTACTTAGTCATTGTCTTTAGGTACAGTAACTTACCCAAACTCACACAGCCACTGTGGGGCAGCACAACACAGACCTGCATCACTTAACTACACGGACATGTTCTGAGAAATGCGTCACTTGGCCATTTCATTGATGGGCGAACATCACAGAGTAAACTGACACAAGCCTAGAGGGTCTAGCCTGCTACACACCCAGGCTATATGGGGGGGCCTATTGCTCCTAGGCTACAGCCTACACAGCACGTTACTGTGTGACTAAGGTAGGCCGTTATAACACAATGGTGAGCTTTTGTGTATCTGAATATAGAAAAGGTACAAGAGAAATATTATACTATCATCTCATGGGATCACCATCCAGAATTGACTGAAACATCGTTATGGGGTACATAGTTGTTATCTGAATCCAAGGTTCATCCTAAACCCAGAAGATAGGACCCCAAACTAATGCCACCACTACCTTCACCTGTAGGTACGTCTAGTTTGGCCAGTGTGTCCAGGGTGGAAACATGCCAACAAAGACGCCTGTAGGCGGGACAGATGCTCCCGGTTCTGCAGAGTCCCAACCATTTCCAAATTATCTTCCCTCCTGCAGCAGCACCCCCGAGCAACCTGCCTGGTCCAGAAGCATCTGGATTTGTGGAGCTCACCCTCCTCTTGCTTCATTTATGTGACTGTCCCCCACTTTTCAGGCTCCAGGCAATGTAGGGAACTGTGTTCTTGTGCTTTTTATTTTGAGTGCAAATTCCACTGAGCATCAAAGGGCTTTGTGACACTTTTTAGAAAAATTATTCTGGAAATCTGCAGAAGAGATTGGCAAGACTGAAAGCAAAGAGACTAGTCGGTGGGCAGCTATAGAAATATAGGTAAAAAATGCTGAGGGCCGGAGCTGAGGTCGGGACCCGGGGAGGGAGAGGAGGAAATGGAGAGGCTGTAAGTATGGAGAGGTCTGGTTTACAGAATCAGCAGGACTTGTGGGATGGAGGAGCGGGAGCCTGGAACTGCTTAACAAGTGGTCTCAGCAGCAAGGTGCTACAGATACTGTCCAGCCACGTGGGGAATACAGAGCCGAGGAAAGTTGGGGCAGGGTATTTATGATGACTGGGAAGAAAAAGGGTGTTTCCTCATCTGCAAACCACTCCACTGAGGCCAGGAGGGCATGGGCAGGCTTGCACCTCCAGCCTGGAAAGAGGAGACAGATGCTTAGGCGAAGGCAGGCCTGGCAGCTCAGCACCCAAATGGGAAACTTTGGTCTCCCAGCTCAGAGGGGCCAGGTACCACAATCCCAGCACCAGAACTTTCTGTTCTTTGAAAGATCCTAGAAACTTTCCAACTTTTCATGTTTATAACTTCTTATTCTTTCTTGCATATTTCTCTGGAGGAATATTTCTCCAAAGGAAAAGGGCCTGGGAGCTGGCCCTGGGAGTGGTATGTGGGTGTGAGACAGCAGCATGTCCTCGGCAGCTCTGGGTCCCACCCCTCACTCCTCAGAGAGCTGACTAAAACTCAGCTCTGGCCCAGAATTAGAATCACCAGGCATTGATTTCATGAGTTTTTCCTGGAGGAGAAAAGAAGACTTCAGGAAATTCCCTGTTGGCTCAGAGCCTATAGCTCAGTGGTTAGGGCACCAGCCACATACACTGGGGCTAGTGGGCTTGAACCCAACCTGGGCCTCCTAAACAACAATGACAACAGCAGCAACAACAATAAAAATAGCCAGGCATTGTGGCAGGTGCCTGTAGTCCCAGTTACTGGGGAGGCTAAGGCAAGAGAATCACGTAAGCCCAAGAGCTGGAGGTTGCTGTGAGCTGTGACATTACAGCACTCTACAGAGAGCAACATAGTGAGACTCTATCTCAAAAAAAAAAAAAAAAAAAACGAAAAGAAATTCCCTATCACAAGAAATTTCCTATCTGCCAGGAACTGTCACCTGATTATGGCCTGTTTCACACTCAGTCAGGCTCGTCCCACTTCCTGCTCCCACCCCCGGGGGCATCCCATAATAAAGCAGTGTGCACATTTCCAGGGAAGTGACAGCAGCTCTAGGAGGGACCTAGGAGATGTCTGGGACATCAGTCCTGATAGGGAGACATCAGAGAGCCTCTGTGGACCAGCTGGATCTCAGGTTCCTTGGAAGGTCTCCAAGGGATGCACCTCACCCACAGAGAGAAAAAACAGGCAGGAAGCTTCTGGAAGGTAACCATTTCCTAAGCCCTGCTTTTCAAACAAAATTATTCCCAAATTCCATTCTGGAGCTGAAGTTTAGACAAAGCTTACCTCTAGGACTCTTTCAGCAGTATCCGATGTTAGAATTTCCACTTTAATACTCCTTTCATTGGGCAGAAATACATCCAGAGATGCTTTCTTGGTAGGGATGTTAAAAGTGTTCTGTAAGCAAAAGGAAAGCAAAGTCGACTTCCAACCATCCTTCAAAACTGCTCATGCCGCCACGAGCGGATAGCCACCTGCATTCTTTCTCCAGGCCCCCGAAGTACACGAGACCCAGGTACAGACAGGGGAGAAGAGAGGTTTGGGGATATGGCAGAGTGGGGTGAGGCAGGGCCAAGGCAAAGCAATAACATAAAGCTGGAATTATCTCCAGAATATTCATTATGGAGCAAAAGTTTTTGATAAATCATCCACATACTTAACAATTTCAGAATTAACTCTCTCCCATTTTCAAATATTTCCAAGACTCCCTAAAAGTCTACATCTTGGATTCTTTCTGACACTAAACATCTGGGACTTTTCCTCATGGCTCCTAATTCTCCCATTCTTGGGCATCCAGTGGGTGTCCAACAATTCAATTTAATTCTGACATGATTTACCCCAAGGTTAGCATCTGATCCCACAAGTTAAAGGACTCAGTTCCACAAACACTTCAGGTGCCAGTTACAAATGGGGTGCCTGGGTTACCCACACTTCTGGCCAACTGACCACAATGCAGGGATTCCCATGACCCCTTCTCAAGTTTGATGCTTTGCTAGAGTGACTCAGAACTCAGGGGAACAGTTTACTTCCTGGCTTATTACAGCAAATGCAACTCAGGAATAGCCAAATGGAAGAAATGCTCAGGGCAAAGGGGCGTGGAGCGCCCACGTGTTCACTAGCCGGAGCTCTCCGAACTGCGCCACTGAGGGGGTTTGTGGAGGTTCCCTGATGGGGGCATGACTGATTACAGCACTGGCGTTGGTGATGGAACGCGATCTCCAGCCCTTCTCCCTTCCCTAGGTCGAGAGTGAGGATGAGACTAAAAGTTCCAACCCTCTCATTGTGTTCAGTGGACCAGTCCCTATCCTGAAGCTAACTAGGAGCCTCCAGCCAAAAATCAACTCAGTATGAACTCTGGAAGGGTGAAAGGCACTTACACAACTCAGGAAAGATACTCCTGTCACTAAGGAAATTCCCAGGTCCTTGGAGTCCTGTGCCAGGGACTGGGGACAAAGATCAAGTGTTTTTTGTTGTTTTTGTCACACCACACCACGATATGCAGTAATGTATGATTTTATACAGCAAAAGTCTAAGCTCACAACCTATGTGGCCAACATGGGGAAACAAGTGCCCATCCAACGAGTGAGAGTCCAGCTGAGGGCCCAGCTCCACAGCCCTGAAGGACGGGTGTTGGAAACAGTGACAAATCTGGGGACCTGAAAACTTCTCAGGATGAAATTCTCTGGAATGTGGACAGGCTAGAGACACTGGAAGGCCATCAGAATCCAGAGAAGCCTGGGGCTGAGATGGTGTTCCGGTTACCCCAGGGAGAGGCACCCCAGAGGAGCCGTGGCCTAGAGAGGCCAATGGCTGCCCAGAAGGGGCCTCATGGGGCGGGCTGTGGCACCTGAGGATAGATGGTTCTCAGCATCTCCCAAGCAGAATCCTGTCAGTTCAGACTGGCTTATCTCTAACTGAAGTCACAGCCTTTCTCATCCCAGGTTCCCTGAGAAGACTAAACTCTGATGCCCCACGACTTCCACTGCCTGCCAAGAATTAACTTCTCTCCCAGGCATTTGGATGGTGCTAGTCAGGCGACGTTCTCAAGAGAAGAGGGAGAGGAGTGAAATCATTCTCTGTGTTATGAGACTGCTGTAGAAGCCAGAATACCAGTAACACAGTGGGGAGGTAGGGAGGGAGGGAGGAAGTCTCCTTTTACTGACTAGAATATTTGCATCCAGCCCAAGTCACCTGCTTTGGGGTGTCAGGATGGGAGAGGAAAATCCAAATGACCAATCAGCTGACTGTTTGGGATCACAAAGTTGGGGTTCAGGCAAGCTGATTAAGTGAGAGCCTTTTCCCTCATCAGGCAATGCCACCCCCTCCCTCAGACCTGGCCACCCACATACACAGCAGATTAGGCCCTGGGCTTTGTAGGGTCCCTGGGGCTCCAGCAACTCAGTCCCCTTGCCCAGGCACCTCAAAAAGGTGATTACATTACTGACAGGCCTTTCTCCCCCCCAACCTTGTTATCAAAAGGCAAGCTTTGACTTTAGATTTTAATTCCCCCCCCACCTACATACAATTACTACGTTTCTGTGATTCTAAATCTAAGTACTTTAGAAAAGAAAATCTGTTGTTTTCCAAAATCAAACCGTTCATTAAAAAAAGCAACATATTATATCCACATATCTGAGCAGCATGTACACATAGCATGTCATTCATGAATATAATCTCAATGTATTTGTTATATGCAAATATAGTGATAGATCGTGATACCGACCAGTGTGTCTGTGCCAACTGCTTCACACACCGCAGGTCACTAACAACTCGAGGAGGCACGTACACTTAGTCCTATTTTTTCAGATGAAGTAAACATTCGCAAAGGTTAAATGAGTTGCCTGTGGACGTGCTGCTAGTTGGTGGCAGAGGCAAAATTCAAGGCTGGCTTCCCCTGACTCTGGGGCCTGGGTTCTGAACAGAGTGAACACATCGCCCAGGTGGCCCAGAAAGGCTCTGGTATGAGGCTGTCACGTCACTCTTCTCACTCTCCAAATACCCCATTTGGGTAAGGTATAGGGCTGCCCTAGAGCTAAGCCTCCGCGGCTATGTGGCTGCCTGTGAGTTTGTTTGCAGATGGCCAAGTGTGTGACCTTCAAGCAGTCCAGGGACTTCTCACTGTCACCGTGAACCATCAGCAAACTGGGCCACCTGCCAGGTTTCCCTTTGCACCCTCAGTGCAGGGACAACCCACGTCCTAGCGACCCTCGAGAATGACCCAGAGCCCTTTAACAGAACGCAGGGCTGCCGGCCTCCCCCGTCACAGCGCAGGCCCTGAGCGTCCCATATCGCCCCGGGCCACCCTTTCTTCAATCTCTCTTCTACCCTGAGCTTCCCAGGGAGGGGAAGGGTGGTTAAAAGATTCCCCTAGTTTTTCTGCAAACACAATAACTAACTGATGGCAAACCACAGCAGGGCCCCCAAGACCCTGTATGTAGCTGAGACACAGCTGGTCAGGGGTAAGTCTCCCCAGAGCAACTGTTCAGATAGTCCCTTTTCAGATACACTGTTGCCTAGGCCTTGGGTCTTTAAAGATTTTGTATTGGACTAACAAACATCTGTCACCTCAGGGAAAAACCTCAAAATGATTGCAAAGAATGGCATTGCTTGATTAATAAGATTCTAAAAGAGAGCGTTCTTTCTTTCTTTCTTTTTTGAGACAGTCTTTATGTCGCCCTCAGTAGGTAGAGTGCTGTGGCATCACAGCTCACAGCACCCTCAAACTCTTGGGCTTAAGCGATTCTCTTGCCTCAGCCTCCCAAGTAGCTGGGACTACAGGCACCCGCCACAGCGCCCAGCTACATTTTGGTTGCAGTTGTCATTGTTGTTTAGCAGGCCACCTTTGGTGTATGCGGCTGGGGCCCTACTCACTGAGCTATGGGCACCGAACCAAGATAGCATTATTTCAGTGCA
>CAUYON010116585.1:0-25714 GCA_963573935.1 Arctocebus calabarensis
TTTTTTTGAGACAGAGCCTCAAGCTGTCACCCTGGATAGAGTGCTATGGCATCATAGCTCACAGCAACCTCCAATTCCTGGGCTCAAGCGAGTCTCTTGCCTCCACCTCCCAAGTAGCTGGACTACAGGTGCCCGCCATAACACCCAGCCATTTTTTGGTTGCTGCCGTCATTGTTGTTTGGTGGGCCAGGGGCTGGATTCGAACCCGCCAGCTCAGGTGTATGTGGCTGGTGCCTTAGCCCATTGAGCCACAGGCGCCGAGCCAACAAGGATATTTATTAAATGTCCAAGAAAAGATGAAGAAGCTTAGTCATTGAGTCACAACTCAATGTACACATTTTAAGAGTTAGTAAATGTGTGGATACACTGTTGGGGGAATGGATCTTACCACTCACACTTATAAAAGATTGGCTGGAGGTGGTGGATTTCACTTGTTGTGAATTGGAGGTGGGACATGGCTAGTAATTGGAAAGGAGGTGATCTCTTTGGGGTGTAATGAAGTAGAAAACTTAGGAATAGAAGAAAGAAAAATAGATTTGTGGAGAAATTCAATTTTCCCTGTCTTTAGTAAGCACCCACTACAGTGGTAAACAAGTGAAGGATGACCCCTGTGCTCAGAAGCCTGTGATATAGCAGGTTATGAGTCTGGTGAGAGAAGGGCAGGGAAATAGCTTAGATTATGGCATAAACTAAGGACAGAGTTGAAACTCAGAATGAGAAGTAGGAGTTTGCTGAGGAAAAAAGCAACATATGAAGAAAGTGGGCCTGGTGCAGTGGCTCATGCCTATAATTCTAGCACTCTGGGAGGCTGAGGTAGGTGCATCTCTTGAGCACAGACGTTTGAGGCCAGCCTGAGCAAGAGCAAGATCCTGCCTCTACTAAAAATAGAAAAACTAACTGTGTGTTGTGGTGGGTGTCTCAGCTACATCGGAGGCCGAGGCAAGATTATAGGTGAGAAAGCGTAGAAATGGCAAGGACAGTGGTTGAGAAGTTAGAGAATTCTCTCCATTCCCCCTAGATAACCAGGGGCTGAACAAGGAACTTGGTGGTAGGAAGAGGTAGTAGCAGGATTATTATTAAGCACCTCTACACAATTCAAAGAAGGCTAAGGCAGGACCCCTACCCTCAAAGAGTTCGTGTTCTTTCTAGTTATGAATAGAGGGAACATTAAAAAAACACCATACATAAAAAAATAGAGAGGAAAAAACCCCATATAAAACATTGACTTTGTAATAAAGGTCCATGGTATTAGTGACCATGTATTCTCTCTTTTGTTATTTCACCCAATTGGACTTCATTTCCAAGGTTATATCATAGTCCAAAAGTAGCTGCTGAAGTTCCAGCCATTGGCTCTACGTTTCTACCAGCTAGCAGCAAAAAGAAGAAAAGAAGGATATATATATATATGTTTTTTTTTTTTTTTTTTTTTTTTTTTAGACAGAGCCTCAAGCTGTCATCCTGGATAGAACGCTGTGGCATCACAGCTCACAGCAACCTCCAATTCCTGGGCTCAAGCGAGTCTCCTGCCTCTGCCTCCCAGGTAGCTTGGACCACAGGCGCCCGCCACAACGCCTGGCCATTTTTTTTGGTTGCAGCCATCATTGTTGTTTGGCGGGCCTGGGCTGGATTCGAACCAGTTCAGGTGTACGTGGTGGTGCCTTAGCCTGTTGAGCCACAGGTGCCGAGCCGAAAAGAAGGATATATTTTATTTTTTCCCTTTAATGACACTACTTCTGTTTATATCCTGCATGGTCACATAGCCATACTTACATGCAAGGGAATCTGAGAAATATATTATTTATAATTCTAGGCTATTGAGTGTTCAACTGGACGGTGGAGATTCATTACTAAGGAAGGTGAGAAGAGGTAGGGGGACTACAAGCAAACTTTTGCGGTATCATTCTTCACATATGATTGTACTTGGAGCTCAGAAGAGGGGCTGATTATTTTAGGTCAGGTAGTCACAGAACTGTCAGATTTTAAGTCAGGTAGTAGTAGGTAGGGATTCAGAAGATTGAAGGAACATCAAATGCAAATCCTGGGGTTAGGGAAAGGCAAGAATGGCAAGAGTCCCAGGAGAGAGATAGTCCATAGGGTTGGAGTGAATCTTACCTCTGAAGCTCTTTTCTTACTTTAAGTTACTAAGAACAACAGGCCAAGGGGGTCAGGGTTTCTTGTGTTAATGATAAGGAGTCAAAAAAGTTTACGAACCAAGAAGCATGATTTATCTCATGTGCTTGGAAGTTTGGAAGTTTCATCCATGTTCAGAGTAGAGGGGGAGGGAAGTTCTCAAAGTAGGGATGCCAGCTAGAAGGTTATCCCAGAGGGCTAAGAGTGAACAATATGTGCCTATCCAGGTGGTGGTGGTGGGATAGAAGGGATTGTATAACTAAGAGACCTTGGGAGGGAGACCCACTGGGCTGTGGTGTTGGGGGAGAGGGCGATGTGACCCCAGAAATATTGTTTCCTCTCAGAGGTAGTACTGTCTCTTGGTCTCCCTAGACAGGAGGACAGAACCTCATGAAGAGAGGGGTGACATTAGTTGGTTGCAATGTGAGGCGCTGCCCCAAGACTGTTTGGCTTTGGAAAACCAGCTGCCCCCAGAGGAATAGTTTCCATTCTGCGTAACTGGGGAGTGTGTGGGTCTGGCTAACTGTGAGAAGGGGCTGAGAAGCCAGTAGACAGATCAAGTTGCTGTGGCTGTGGCTTTTTAGCTGGGGCCTAGGGACTCGTTTGGGAGGCACTAGCAGGGGCTCTCCTATCTGAGATAATTTACTTCTTGACTGGGTAGGCCAGAAGGGGTAGCCTCAGTCAGGGTCTTGGGGCCAGGTTACCCACGGAGTGATCTGCTATCAGCTGTGAGGCCAATGATGTGGCAGAGGGTAGAGCTAGGGGCTTTACTGGTGTTTGGGACATAGCCAGTTTCTTTTGCCTTCTCAGGATCCAATGGGGAAATCCTCTAGTGAAGAAGAGGCCTCATGTGTAATCGTATTTGGAAAAAGGCATCTCTTTGAATGATGCTGGCCTTTGAGGACCTCTCCTTCAGACTTCCTATGACTGCCCTGGTTTGAATTGCAGAGCTCAGCCTGAGATATCTGGTGAATCCATTTCTTTTCCCTCTGGGCTACTCAAGGATGTGGCCTAAAACTGCTCAGCAAGTCATTTCTGGTAATATAGTCATCAGTGACCACAGAAGCATGTTCATCAGACATGGTTCCAAGCCTGTGAGACCTGGTTTGTCCTTGGCAGCTCATACCCAAAGTGATAGCTTCAATTAAAGAACAACAACAAAAAAGCCAGACCTAAGCCACTACAGATGCATAAGTCAAGAAGCATCCCACTTTTCTGATGCCTTTTGTCATGTGGTACCCTAGCAACTTTCCTATACATCTCACAGGGCAGCTCAGGCCTAGAGCTGATTTTGTGTAGCTGGAGTGTGTGATACCCACATGGTTCTTCCCACATACGGGGTCACATAGGGAGGAGATGAACAGTGATGGGGGCTGTACTGGTGAGGCCGTGGAGCTCAGCAGAACCAGGGCTAGAGGCTTAGAGTGCAGGGAGGTCACTGCTTCCTTCTACCCTTTTGTTCTTGAGCTCTTTGGTGTGAGGGCTGGATGAAGTGTTTACCTCCACCCCACCAAGGCCAGGCAGAGGGCTGCCTCTTCCTCCAGCCACATGGCTGTTGACTGTTCTTGTGATTTCCTTTCTGCTGCAGGAGATTTAGTTTGCCCAGAACTTTTTATGGTTAACTCAGGCCCAGTATGGGATGTCTTTCTCAAGTTATGGTCTCCAAGCCTGAGCTCTGGAGAGGAGGATGGGAGGGAATCAAGCAGGAAGAACAGTCAAGCTTCATCTCTCCAGGTTGGCAATGAAGCCAGGCTTGGTCTTGCTCTGTGAGCACTGCAGTGAGATCTGGCCATCAATCTGTTCCATTTCCTCCCCTGCACTAACTCCAGCCAGTCACGGGGCTGGGGAAAAGTGTGGGTGTTTGGAGGGGCTGCTGTGCTTCCCATGTCTGGACCTTTGAAAATTTTAGCGCTTAGACCTCTGGTCAAACTCTGATTTGTTTGTTTGTTTGTTTCCTTTTAACAGGTTTGCAGTTGGGGTGGGAGATGGGGAGTTAGGAGGTGTGCTGAAACAATGAGATAAACAAACAGTGATGGGAGGCAGCAGGAGTGCTGGAGTAGGCAGTGGGCTGGGCCGGCCTGCCGTCTGGGCGGGCTGGGTGGAGGAGGACTCCCGCCCTGCATACTGGCCAGCTGGCTTGTGTTAAAGCACTGGCTGAAAATAACTCTCATTGTCTGGGAGCTGCTACTGCAGCAGGGCTGGCTGTGGCCGCCAAGGGGCCAAGGCAGCAGGAGCTAGTACCTCCCACCTTCTTGGGCTTTTGCCCTTTGGGAGAAGTGCCCAGCCGGCCCACAGCTGTGCCTGCTGCCCACAGCAGAGACATGTGGATGGCACGCTGGGCCATTCCTAACACTCTGTCCTTTTGGTGGCGGGTAATGGGCCTTTGTGCCTTGTGTTGCCTGCTTTGCCATTGGCTTTGGGACAGACCCATTGGTCTGTGAGGAGGATGGTAGTAGGAAGAGTGAGTGGGAACACAGTGTTATAGCTCCTCCTATAGCAGTCTCTTGGACTCCCAAACTCGCTGCCTTCCTGCCACTTTCTATCTCTGCTCATCTGCCCAGTGGGCTGATTTACAGGGAGGACTTGTGGCACCTAAGCAGCATGTCAAGGGGCCTGTGTTGCTGAGACAGTGCCTTGTTTAATCTGCCAGACACTCCTAGATTCTTCTTCTCAGGGTTTCCTATCCCTTGCGAAGTAGAGGAAAGGTCTAGCCATAGAAAACTCGGTGGGAGGTGGTTCCAGAAGCAAAACATTAATAAAATTACCACTCAATTTCTATATTTGCTCAAAATAAACAACCCCTACTGGAGTTTCCCTAAGCCTCCACAGTCCCTTTCCTAGGAACATTTCAGATGTCTTTCTCCCTCCCAAAGAAGCTGTAGGACTTCTAGGACTAGGACTAACAGAATATCACTTGGAATTTTTGGTCATTCGTATTTGTTTGTTGGGTTTTCCCCAGGCCTGGTCCAAGAAAACTGGCAGAATATGGGCAAGTCCCAGAGCAAGGCCCACAGCTTTGAAGGAAGCTTCAAACCTCACTGGCATTTCCCTTCTCCTGCAGGGGGAAGGAAACAAGGAGGGGCTAACTGGGCTGGGACTCAGAGCGGGAAAGGGAAGGGAACCTCTGCAACCAGAGCTGCCTCCCTCCTTTTCTGCTGCTCTGGGGCAAGTGGGGTGGCTGAAGAGTAAGGAAACCTCACTGGAAGGACTGAGAACCCCTAGAGTAGGGTGATCTGCCCCTGGCCTCAAACTGGTAGCAAACCAGAGCAGCCTTGCAGGAGAAGGATCAGATCCATGCCTTTCCGCTTCTTTCCATTATCATTTTTTATTATTAGACTTCTTGCTAGTTCCCTGTGATTTAGGAATCAGTCCCAGAGTTGCTTCAGTTTGAATTAAACCCCTCACCTTGGCTCCTCCCATATCCTAGTAGGGCTGTTTTGGCTATGACCAAAGTACTCACTCCCTGCATGAGTACTTAAATTATCTCCTAATTTTAGAGGGAAGGAGAGTGGGGTCAGTAGAGGGGGAAGGGATTGCTCCTTAGTCAGAGTGTTGAGAAACAGGTGCTGAAAGAGGGATTGAGGTAGAGAGACAGAGGCAATCCAGAAGCAAGAGCACGGCTTTTGCCGTGGGGTATCAGAATGTTACACAGGATTTTCAGAAGGAAGGAGAAGGGAACTGTGTTGAACACCCACAATATTCCACACATGAATACAAAATATTTATCATTTAATCTTAATAAAACCCTGTGAAGTAGTGAGATTATCTCCAATTTACGGATGAGTTCTGTAAGGTTCAGTGAACTCTGAAGAACCCAAAGTTGATGTTGGACCTCTGCCGCCACCCACATTCAATGCCCTTGCCTCTCCCAGGTCCTTTCTTTTCAGTAAGGGTCTCAACCAGGAGTTAGCAAAAACTCAGCTTGGCTTCTGCCTTCTAAGAGCCCACAGGCTCTGTGGAACCATGAGGAAAAATGTCAAGGAAACAAACCTTTGACTGAGATCGGAACTGTGTTATGTTGCTCCTTGCCTGTCCCCAGAACTCAGGAAGTCAGCTTCCCAAGATCCCAAGCAGAGCTTCCTCAGTGGGACCCTACTGGACTCACACACATTCTCAGGTGGAGTCGGAACCCCTGATGCCCTTGTCTGGCAAGAAGAGAACTGTCCTAGCCAGGTCCTGGTCCTGCCTGCGTGGCAGGTGGCTCCCACTCTCAGGTTTCCTGTGAGAGTCTTAGAGCCTGGGGGAATTCCCCTTCCCCATCTGATTCCCCTAAAGAAGCAGAGAAGGATGTGGCTACTGTCCAAAAAGTACCACCCAAAGCCATAGGCAGGAGAAGTGGCCTGTAATCAGAGCTGCTTCATGCTTGCGCCAACCATTTCTGTACTCTGGGGTCCATGTTTCCTGTCTGAACAGGTCCTTGATGTGCCTTCTTCATGCTCCTAGGCTAGTGTTCCTAAAGAGGGTGACTTTGTTCAGTCTTTGAAACCCAGAGGGGACCAAGCATTTCCTAACCAGTTCACCTGTGAGGTAGTGTGAGCCACAGCAGCTGACAGTGGTAGCTGAGGGAGGAAGTTGGTATAGACAGGTGCAACATCTGCCACAGTAGTGACAGGCTGCCCCTGCCCGCTCAGTAGCTTTCTTCCAGGGAAGACAAGAGAAAGCTACTTTCATGGCACAGACTTGGGGAAAACAGTCACATGGGAGTGATGTGCACAGAGCCAGGACCAGTCTTAAGGACTGTTTCTGCTCAGTTCTGTCTTGTTCTCAACTGGCCACAGCCTGGCCCCAGTTAGGCTGGAGACCTACTCTGGCCCTGCCTTTGACCACTGGGTCCCTGTTTGGTTGAGGCCTCTTGCTTCTATCCTGCTATCCACTCAGATACGCTGCCTAGTTCCAGAGAGAACATATCAGGCTTGCATTTGCTTATTTTACCATCCATGCCACGACAGCTATGGGGAAAACTCAGGTAGCCCCTCTTTCCTATGGAAATTCAGTTAGATTCATGGGGCAGCAGAATCCCTGGGGAGAGCTTTGATGTCATGGTCTCTGCCCTTCTTATCTCATTTGCCCCACTTCTGTAGTCCTAAATTCTTCCACTTGTGAACTCCAACCAGAGACCTCAACCCTACTTTCTTTTTGAGCCATAGTAACCTTGTTTCTAGCTAGTAATTGGGCCCAAAGCACAGCAGTGGGAACTCTTAACTCATATGGTTACTATCTCCTCACTCCCCACCATGTACGTGTTGGGAGCTGGAGACAGTAAGATAAACACAGCCCTTTAGTAGCTAGATGAGAATACAGCTGGTTTAATAGCTCGTATGAGGTAAGTACATCAAGTGAGTGGTGTTGCAGAAATAAATGGTGTTTAAAATTTTCTTTTGGCTAGGTGTGGCAGCTCATGCCTGTAATCCTAGCTCTGGGAGGCTGAGACTGGTGGATTGCTTGAGCTCAGGAGTTTGAGACCAGCCTGAATAAGAGCGAGACCCTGACTCTACTAAAAATAGAAAAACCGAGGCAAGAGGATTGCTTGAGCCCAAGAACTTGAGGTTGCTGTGAGCTATCATGCCATGGCACTCTAGAACTCTAGTCAGGGAACCAGAGTTGAGACTCTCAAAAAAAAAGAGAAAGTTTCTTTTGGTTCCTTAGAAAGTGGTAGGCTTCCTCCCCAGGATTCTTTTGTATCTGGAATAGTGCAGGGCCTTTGTGATTCCTCAAGGACCCTGGGTGCACATGATTCATGTCCCCAGGGCTGAGGATGTCAAGGAATGGCCAGGGGTAAGCCCAGTGGCATGCTTGGGTTGCCAGGGAATTAGAGCCAACCTCAGAGCAGTAGGTAAAGGACAGAAAGATGAGAGGAATGCCTTCCAGGAGGCTGGCATTGTGCTTGGGGAAGAGGCTGTATCCATGGGAAGTCATGTGGTTTATCAGACAGCTGTGACACTTTAAGTGGGGGATCATGTTTGATTCAAGAGTTGGGGAGAGGCAAGTGCAGGGATCTGATTAAAGTGTCAGACTGGCTAGGCACAGTGCCTTATGCGTATAATTCTAGCACTCTCGGAGGCCGAGGCAGGAAGATTGCCTGAGCTCAGGAGTTTGAGCCCAGACTGAGCAAGAGCAAGACCCTGTCTCTACAAAAAATAGTAAAATTGGCTCGGCGCCCATAGCACAGTGGTTAAGGCTCCAGCGAAATACACCAAAGGTGATGGGTTTGAACCCATTCTGGGCCAGCTAACCAAAAATGACAATTGCAACAAACAATAGCCGGGCATTGTGGTGGGCACCTGTGTTCCTAGCTACTTGGGAGGCTGAGGCAAGAGAATCGCTTGAGCCCAAAAGTTTGAGGTTGCTATGAGCTGTGACACCATGGCACTCTACTGAGGGTGACATAGTGAGACTCTTGTCTCAAAAAAAAAAAAAGTAAAATTACCTGGGTGTGATGGGGTATGCTGTAGTTGTAGCTACTTGGGAGGCTGAGGGAGAAGAATCACTGGAGCTCAGGGTCACCTTGGGTGACAGAGCAGGGACTCTGTCTTAAGAAAGAAAGAAGAGAGAGAGGAAGAAAAAAAGAGAGAGAGAAAGAGAGGGAGAGAGAGAGGGAAAGAAAGAGAGCTAGAAAGAGAAAGAGAGAGGGAGAAAGGATAGAAAAGAAAGAAAAGAAGGAAACAAAGAGGCACACTACCTTTAGGGGCAAGGGCTGTGACCCGGAACAAAGGCAGCCAGACTGATGAGGTATGGCTGGGTGGGAATAAAGGCAGGAAGACAGCCTGGCACGGATGGGGATGCATGGATGCGTTAGGCTTCACTCACTTGCTCACACTTTATTCATTTATTCATTCACCAACAGTAGTGAACAAAATAAAATGACTTCTGGGCTTATCCTTCAATATCCTATGTTAGAGTATCTCAACAACAGGTTAGGACATTTTGCTGTATCTTAACTAATTGAGAGATATGTCAGAAGTACTTTACTAGTTATTAATTATTAAAATCCTGGACTTTTGTGAATGTTTTCTTTATGCTGATATCCATCTCATTCACTTGTATGCTGATAGGGAAAGAGGGGTAGAGTTGTAGCATGTACAGAGGCTGTGGGTGGCTCAGGACTCACCCACGGAAATGTGTGGTGCAGGAAAGTTGCCTGTCTCTCAGGTCATGGGAGAAAGGTCAATTGAAAACCTGCTGCTTGGCTCGGCGCCTGTGGCTCAACGGGCTAAGGCACCAGCCACGTACACCTGAGCTGGCGGGTTCAAATCCAGCCCCAGCCCACCAAACAACAATGATGGATGCAACCAAAAAATGGCTGGGCATCGTGGCAGGCGCCTATAGTCCCAGCTACTTGGGAGGCGGAGGCAGGAGACTCGCTTGAGCCCAGGAATTGGAGATTGCTGTGAGCTGTGATGCCACGGCACTCTATCCAGGGGGACAACTTGAGACTCTGTCTCAAAAAAAAAAAAGAAAACCTGCTGCTTTAAGCTGTTGGCTCTCAATTTTTTTAACCTGTGTCATTTTAAGAAGTACATTTTATAGTATGGCCTATGTGTATATGTATACATATATTAAATATAAAAACCCAAAGTTTCATGAAACATCCTTTATCTTTCTACTTGTGATAGATTCTAGTATCTTCTATTCTATTTTAATCTGCTTGTGTTCATTTAAAGTAAAGTTAATCAGGCTGGGTGTGGTGGCTCACCCCTGTAATCCTAGCACTCTGGGAAGCCAAGGTGGGTGAATTGCTTGAGCTCACAAGTTCAAGACCAGTCTGAGCAAAAGCGAGACCCCATCTCTACTAAAATAGAAAAAACTGAGGCAAGAGGATCACTTGAGCTCAACGCTTGGACGTTGCTGTGAGCTATGGCACCATAGCACTTTACCCAGGGCAAGAGCTTGAGACTCTGTCTCAAAATAATAAAATAAAATACGATGGAATAGAAAATGATCATTTTTTTATTTTGAGACAAAATCTCACTTTGTTACCCTCAGCAGAGTGCTGTGGAGTCACAGCTCACAGCAACCTCAAACACTTGGGCTCACGCGATTCTCTTGCTCAACCTCCCAAGTAGCTGGGACTACAGGTGCCCGCCACAACACCTAGCTATTTTTGGAGATGAGGTCTTGCTCTGGCTCAGGCTGGTCTAGAACTCATGAGCTCAGGCAGTCCACATGCCTCGGCCTCCCAGAGTACTAGGATTACAGGTGTGAACCACCACTCCTGACCTTAAAGTAAAGTTAATCTTCTTTTTTTTTTTTTTTTTTGAGACAGTCTCACTTTGTTGCCCTTGGTAGAGTGCCATGGAGTCACAGCTTACAGCAACCTCAAATACTTGGGTTCAAGCGATTCTGTTTCCTCCGCCTCCCAAGTAGCTGGGACTATAGGTGCCCGCCACAATGCTTAGCTATTTTTAGAGATGAAGTCTTGGTCAGGCTGGTCTTGAACTTGTGAGCTCAGGCAATCCACCCACCTTGGCCTCCCAGAGTGCTAAGATTACAGGCATGAGCCACCATGCCTAGCCTAAAGTTAATCTTGACTCACTAAATTGATTCCATGACCTATGGTTTAGAAAACATTGCTCTACCAAACTCAGCTAAATGAGAAGGCAGAAAAACTGCTCCCCTTCCATGTCTCCCTTCTCAGTGATAGAGTATCTGGATGAAGTCTGAGGGCCCAGGAGGGGGAAAGGGATGGGCATCTAGCCTTCCTGTTCTCCAGGTGGTTGGTGGTTTTAGCCCCGTTGACTCAGGTTCTTTCCTCAGAGCTCCATGAACCTGCCTCCCGACAAGGCCCGGCTTCTGCGGCAGTATGACAATGAGAAGAAGTGGGATCTGATCTGTGACCAGGTACGGGGATTGGGAAAGGGCAGGAAGGGTAGGGAGTTGTGTCTTGAGTTGAACAAGGCAGCAGGGCCAAAGGCATTTACCGCAGCCCTGGGTCCCTTGGCCTGGGCTTAGCCTCAGTCTGTACTTACTTTCTGTTCCTAGAGAACTCCTATGATAGAGACAGAGCCAGCAGGCCAAGTTCCCCTGCAGCTTCTGCCAAGAGCTGCCTTAATCTCTACTAGTGGGCAGTGGTGTGTAGGCCTGGAGTGTAGGGTCCGTTAGCTGTGGAGTTTGGTGGTTTTCCCAGCAGAGCCCGTTTTTGCCTTTCCCCAGGGTGAGGGCTGTGCCTGGCAGGGTACTCCAAAGGACCATTGATCTCTCCCTCTGCTCCAGACCTGCAAATAGCAGAGTATTTCTCATTATCTACAGACCTCTAGGATTGAGAAGCCCAGTCCTTCTCTTCCCAAATCTCAGAATAGTCAACAACTGGAAGCTTTCCCTGCATGAATAGTTTTTAGAACTGGAGAAATATAAAGGTCATTACTTTGCTCAGAATTGACATCTTTTTACACCTATGACCTGGCTCTTTCCCCTTACACTCATGAAGATCACAAATCATAGGAGTTAACTGTTACTTTCTTATTATTTAGGTATGAAAGTATCTGGCACAGAGTGTGGGCAGTGTGTTTACTTAGCACTTTACCATGGAGACTTTGTCATTAACAATTTTATTCTTTCAAGCTCTTTTCAATAAAATCAATAGCTAGCTTTATTGAGTGCTTTTTATGAACCAAGTACTGTACACATACTGAAATATTTAATTGTCACAAAAACCCTCTGAGGAAAGCACTGTTGCATTTTATAGATGAAGAATCCGAGGCTTAGTAACTTGCCTAATCTTGGTAAGTGATGGAGCCAGGGTGGGGCTCAGCTAAGCAGATGTCAAGTCCACACTAACTGTTCTGTTCCATGCCTTTCCCAGGACTTGCTGCTTGTTTCAGAGATCCTGGACTAGTCTAAGTCCATTCTTCTCCAATTAAGACCCACGTCCTTTTGTTCTCCATAAAGAAGAGTTGATTAGCACCTGCTTGGGGTTTGGAGAATAGTAGCTCTTTGATATTGAGGTTCTTTAATTTATGACCTCTCAGTCTTTTCTAGGTCACAAAATTTCAGCTCTTTCTCAAGCTTTGCTTATTTTCTTTCATTTGTTTTTAGGCCTTTTCTTTCTTTTTCTTTCTTTTTTTTTTGGCGGGGGGGCAAAGTCTCACTCTGTCACCCTTGGTAGAGTGCCATGGCATCATAGCTCATAGCAACCTCAAACTCTTGGGTTCAAGTGGTCCTCTTGCCTCAGCCTCCCAAGCAGCTGGGACTATAGGTACCCGCTACAATGTCCAGCTATTTTTTCTTTTTTTGAGATGGGGTCTCGCTCTGGCTCAGGCTGGTCTCAAACCTGTGAGCTCAGGCAATCCACCTGCCTTGGCCTCCCAAGTGCTGGGATTATAGGCATGAGCCACTAGGCCTTATTCTTAACCTTATATTATAGCCATTGTACTGGACCTTTTCCAGCTCCTCCACCCCCTAGCTCTTCAGATATATTAGTGGTGGTGGCTTTTTTTTTTTTTTGAGACAGAGTTGCACTGTGTTGCCCTCGGTAGAGTGCTGTGGCATCACAGCTCACAGCAATCTCAGACTCTTGGGCTTAAGCAATTTTCTTGCCCCAGCCTCCCGAGTAGCTTGGACTATAGGTGCCTGCCACAACGCCTGGCTATTTTTTTGTTGTAGTTGTCGTTGTTTGGCAGACCTGGGCTGGATTTGAACCTGCCGGCTCTAGTTTTTGTGGCTGGTGCCCTAGCCGCTGAGCTACAGGTGCTGAGGCAGTGGTGGTGGCTTTTATAGGACCAGAGTGCTACAAGATTTTCTCTGAGTTTCTTTTGAGTCAGATGGAGGGATTGGACAAATATAGAAGGGGCATGATCCTGTGCACTGTGTAGAAGGGGATCAAGGGATGACCTTGCTGAAGGTACCCTTCAGTGTTTGAAGTTGCTGGGGATTGTTAGGGTTTGGGGTCTGGGCAAGAAATAGTGTGTTTGCAGCCCTGACCTATGTCATTGCTGCAAAACCAGTCTAGTTTTGACTGTAGGGTTCAGGAATAAGAACGCTGGATTCTACAAGGCCAGGTTCTTCTCCCTTTGGCCTTCCTAAACCCCTGTCCATCAGTTGGCCAGGTGAGCCGTCTTTCCCAGATATATCTTTATTTTGTTTTTGTTTTTGTTTTGTTTTTTTTGAGACAGAGCCTTAAGCTATCACCCTGGATAGAGTGCCATGGCATTACAGCTCACAGCAACCTCCAATTCCTGGGCTCAAGCGAGTCTCTTGCCTCCGCCTCCCAAGTAGCTGGGATCACAGGCGCCTGCCACAACGCCCAGCCATTTTTTGGTTGCAGCTGTCATTGTTGTTTGGCGGGCCCAGGGGCTGGATTCGAACCTGCCAGCTCAGGTGTACGTGGCTGGTGCCTTAGCCCATTGAGCCACGGGCGCCGAGCCTATATCTTTATTTTGGATACTGTTCATCCTCTGTAATCCCCTCATCTTTTTTAGCAAACAGCAGACTTTAAAATAAATTTGACGTAGGAAAATATTTTAGGCTCAGGGAGCACTAATTGGAAAAAGATAAGATAGCAACAGGTGGGAAGCACTTGGGGATAATAAGTCAAGGAAGGGAAACTTGGGTTTGAGCCATGTTTAGAGCCAGGTGACAACTTTGAAAGTCTGTGTCCCCTTCCACTGAATACTCTGAGTGCTCCACTTCCTCAGGGCCCTGGTTGGGTCTCTGGGTGTTTGTGTGCGTACATGTATGCATGTTTCCCTTACAGGAGCGATTCCAGGTGAAGAATCCTCCCCACACTTACATTCAGAAACTCCAGAGCTTCTTGGACCCCAGTGTAACTCGGAAGGTAAAGCTAAAGAGGTCCTATCTTTCTGCCTCTATAGTCCCATGCGGATTTGACCTGTGGCTCAGACATTTGTTTCTGAGCAATGGGGGTTGGATTTCTGGGTTCTGCAGTGAGGGGTCTGGAGCGGCTGGCCAGTAATGAAAGGAGGGTCTATAGTTGTCCTCTCGTATCCTTTCTTTTTCCCTTTCTACTTTTTTGTTTATACTATAAAGTTGGATTGGGGGCCTCCATCAGTGACATAAAATTCCATGTTTACAGAAGTTCAGGAGGAGAGTGCAGGAGTCAACCAAAGTGCTACGAGAACTGGAGATCTCACTTCGTACCAACCACATTGGGTGAGTTGGATCTGGTCACCACAGCCTCTTCACCTGGGCCCAGGGGGTTGGCAGGCTGCACAGGATCTGGCATCTTCTGAGGAAGGTTTGTCTGTTTATCCTCCCTACCTCAGGGCAGTGTAGCCTCTTGAATGGCTTCTGGCCCTCCAGAGCTTCCGACCATTCCTTTTCTGGCTTTTCTTCCCTCTCAGCCCTGCCAGCTGCTGACTGGATGTTTCTGGCAAGCTTGGGGCCTCTCCTGGGGTCCTCAGCCTGTGGCTTTGAGTGGAAGACATTCCCACAGCAGCTGAGACTAGAGTCTGCCTGTGGCCTGGTGCTAGGCCAAGCAAGGCCCAAAGGGGGTTGGGGGTGGGGGAGAACATTGCTTTGGATAACTGAGACCTACTTCCTATTCGGTAACTATGTGGACTTTTTGGTGCCCAAAAGATGATTTGCTTTGTTTGAGAAAAGACAACCTTAGTTCATGAGCAGAAACAGCTTTCCCAAAACACAAAGGAAGAAAATGTAAGATGGTGGGGATAGTGGGGCCCAGGAGCTGAATGTTTTCTATATTCACAGGCCCTGGTGCTGCCAACCCATTGACAGGGCCCCTAGAAACTGTGTGAGTCTTTCTTTCCAATCTCTGCCTGTAGAACCAGGAATTGCTGAATAGGCAGGGGGCTAATGGCATGAGGTACAGTGAAAGAGGGCAATGGCCTTAGTATTAGGAAACTATAACCAGGAAGGGTATATGTAATGAGAGAGAAAGATGTGTATGTGTGTACACAGAAAGGACAGTGAGGCATACCTGATGTAGAGCTGCAGATGGAGTCATAGATCTGGTGGGGGGCCTGATGTGAATGTCGAACCTACATAAGTGAGGAATGGCGCCTCGGTGTGGGGGGCATTCCTGGGCTTTTGAGGAATGGAAAGAGCCATTGACAAATCAGCCTTTCCCCTTTTGTCATGGCAGCTGCCTACTTATCCACGCCTAGGCCGAGCCAGCCCAGGGCTCTAAAGGGAGGGGATGCCTGCATGTTGCTGGCTGCAGCAGCAGTCACAGGGGAAACAGCACAGGAGGGAACAGGAAAAGGACGGTTCCTGGCCTCAGTAGCTGTGCTCCGGTGGCCAGAGTATGGCTTCCACATCTTACATGTGAACGAGATATTATAAGCTAAGCCACTGGTAACGGTGTGGCCAATCCTCTATCTTTGGTGAATCCTTCATGGAAGGACAAAGTGGTAGAGGCTCCTCAGTTGCCCTGCATGAGGGTAAGAGTGATGCTGATGGTAGCCCCAAGTATCACCTGCCACCCCATTTTCTTCTATAGGGCCCTTTCCTTCCTCTTTTTCTTTTTTTTTTTTTTAGAGACAGAGTCTCTTTGTCACCCTTGGTAGAATGCCATGGTGTCACAGCTCACACCTCAAACTCCTAGGCTCAAGCGATTCTCTTGCCTTAGCCTCCCAAGTAGCTGGGACTACAGGCTCCCGCCACAACGCCTGGCTATTTTATTGCTGCAGTTGCCATTGTTGTTGAGCAGGCTTGGGCCAAGTTCGAACCCGCCAACCTCTGTGCATGTGGCCGGCGCCCTTAACCACTGAGCTACAGGCGCTGAGCCCTTTTTTTTTAAGAAAAAAAGCAGAGTCTCACTCTGGGTAGAGTGCTGTGGTGCCATAATTCACAGCAACCTTCAACTCCTGGGCTCCTTGCTTCAGCCTCCTGAGTAGCTATTACAGGCGCCCTCTACGAGGCCCAGCTAATTTTTCTATTTTAAGTAGAGACGAGGTCTCGCTCTTGCTTAGGCTGTTCTGGAACTTCTGAGCTCAAGTGATCCACCTGCCTCGCCCTCCCAGCGCTAGGATTACAGGTGTCAGCCACTGCGCCGGCTCTTCCTCTCAGCTCTTCTTTCTTCTGCATTAAATCCTGTTGGTGTCGGGATGAGGGTGAGGTTTGCTCTTCTTGGGAGACAGCCACAGAAAAGCATGTGACTGTTTCTTGTGCCCTCCCCCTCTACCTGGTGCCTGCCCCACTGGCTGCTAGCTAGAAGTCCAGACTAGATCAGCAAAGAGTCAGCATCCCTTGTGGAATTTTGGGCAGGAATAGTTTGCCAGACTGTCAGACTAGCTGGTACTTTGGGTTGGTAGGAACCCCGGGCAGGGTAGGGAGTAGAAGATCCGGTGCTGGTCACAGCCCAGGGCCTGCGGAAGCTGGGTGCGCAGGGGCAGCAGACCAGAATGCAGGCTGTGGAGTGTGGCTGAGAAGTGGGATTCTAGAGCCTCTCTGGCTCCTCCTCTTTCCCTGATTTGTATTGGTCTCTCTGCCTTGCCTAAGTGCCCTCTAACCTCTCCTCAAAGTGTCAAGATCCCGAAATAGCAGTATAGACTCAGACAGGAAATGAGAAGGGGGTGGGGAGCTGGAGAGCAGACAGACAGGAAACAGGAGGCCTGTCGGCCCCCAGAGAGGAAGCTAACTTCAGGCAGCTCCGGTGTCAGTCAGCTTCAGCCAGAGCCTGCTGCCAAATCTCAGCTGGGCCTGGTCTCCAGCCCCTGCGTCTCTCCATAGCTTCCTCCGGGTGTGGCTGGCCAACAAGGTGCTGGTTTTCTAGCTATGGGGAAGAAGTAGCCCTGCAGGGCAGTTTGGGCACAGCTGGCCTGTAAAGACCCCTGGATGTTCAGAGAGAGTAGAGCACTCTGGAGAGTAAGGGTTTCACCCTGAGGGTTTTCTCTCTCTCTCTGCCTTGGAATGAACCTGTCATATAACAGTCTCCTAGATTCTTGACTTTCATTCCAAGGACATGTCAGCCCAAAAGAATTGAAGGCAGAAGGGCAAAAATGCCCTGGGCATTGTCCTCAGGTGCCTTGCTGTCTGCCTTCCTACCTCCCTGACCGAAGGGTCCAAGTCCCCAGTCTGACTCCAAGTGGTTACAGCCATCCTAGACTTCTACTAAACTCACTCTGACTAAACATAGAGCTCCTATAGACTCTTGTTTGCTTGTTGCTTCCCCAAACTTTTTTCCTGGATTTGGTGGTGAGTACTTTGGCCCAATATGTTCCTATCCCAGGGCCGTCTATGACCTTCCTGTCTGTATCTTGACTGAGACTACAGTGTCAAGCACTGCTCTGCACATGGGCCCGTGGTGAATGTTCTTGATAGCTCCCCAGTTCTTCCAATAAACACTGAGCATGGGTGATGTGGTGGGTACAGAAGGTGACTGAGCCAGTGTCCTGCCCTTAAGCAGGGAGTGCCTAGAAGCTTGTTTGACTGGAGCCTTTTCACTTTAAAGCGAGGGATTTAGGGAGGGCCTATATTTTCTTCATTCCTGGATCCCCTGAATAGGGAAGGTCTAGGCTGATGAGGCATCCATGAATGAGTCTCTCATGGGTTTTGATCTTCAGATTTTTAATAGCCCAGTACTAGGTTTCAGAAGGAGCCAGGAGCAGGGTTGCCTTGCCCTTGACTCACTCTAGCAGATCCCCTTCACTAGGTTTCCTTTATCTGCAGGTGGGTGCGGGAGTTTCTGAATGATGAAAACAAAGGTCTGGATGTGCTGGTGGATTACCTGTCCTTTGCCCAATGTTCTGTCATGTGAGTACCACCTTGGGACCAAGGTTGGCTGAGGTTGGGAAGTTCCACTCTACTTTGATGAGGAGGGGTGAGAGTACAACAGTGAAGATGGGACTAGGAATCCCAGGACAGGAGGGAGGAGTCAGGCAGCAGTGTGGAAGTGGATAGGAGGCCATGGCGGGTGTCTAGGGGTCAGTGAAGAGTACCAGTTGGTGGGAGTAGAAGGTACATTTGGGGAAATAGGAAGAAAGAGCTTTGGAAAGTGAGCTTGGGCCTTGGCACCCATAGCACAGTGGCACCAGCCACATATACCACGGCTGATGGGTTCAAACCCAGCCTGGGCTAGCTAAACAATGACAACTGTAACTAAGAATAGCCAGGTGTTGTGGTGGGTGCCTGTAGTCCCAGATACTTGGGAGGTGGAGGCCAGAGAATCTCTTAAGCCCAAGAGTTTGAGGTTGCTGTGAGCTGTGACACCATAGGCACACTACCGAGGGCAACATAATGAGACTCAGTCTCAAAAAAAAAAAAAAGTGGAAAGGGAGCTTGGGTTGGGTGTGGTGGCTCAGGCCTGTAATCCTAGCACTCTGGGAGGCCAGGATGGGTAGATTGCCTGAGCTCACGAGTTTGAGACCAGCCTGAACCAGAGCAAGGCCTCATCTTTAAAAAATAACTGGGTGTTGTGGCAGTGGCCTGTAGTCCCAGATACTTGGAGGTTGAGGCAAGAGGATGGCTTAAGCCCAAGAGTTTGAGGTTGCTCGGAGCTGTGACGCCACAGCACTCTACCAAGGGTAGTGATGAGACTCTGTCTCAAAAAAGGGGGTGGGGCAGTGCCTCTGGTTCAAAGGAGTAGGGGGCTGGCCCCACATAACAGAGGTGGTGGGTTCAAACCCAGCCCAGGTCAAAAACTGCAAAGAAAAAAGGAAAGGGAGCTTGGAATCAGAACCTAAAGCTCTAAATGCCAGTTTGAAAGTAATCCAAGGAAGTGTCCTGGCTTCTGGGAGAGATGCCCTGGTGGGATTGACTCATCTTTGCAGATAAATCTTCAAGAAGCAAGTTTAGGTCTCCAGATTTGAGGGGGTTACTCTGTTATTGAAGAACATAGGAAAAGTGATCTTAACAGAAGAATGAAACATTCAGGAAACTTTTTCAAGCAGTCTAGGGGCTTTGAGAAGTGAGTTAGCACAGGAAAGACAGCACGGTAGTCTTTTGAGGAATGGAATGAGGTCTTTTGACACAGACATAGCTGGGTTTGGGTCTTGGTTCTGTCGTTTACTGTATGACCTCAAGCAAGTTTATATCCTCTTCTGTGAAAGGAGATCCCCATTCCAGGGTTGCTGTAAGTATTAGATGATGGATGTGTGAAAACACACTAGATGATTGGAGCATATATGTACTAGGTCTGTACCACAGTAGCAGCTTTGTTGTTAATTTTATTCGAAGTGGTATACCCTACCATAATTACCTGAATATATAGAAAGAGGAATTATAGTGATAATAAACACAGTGACCGACACATTCAGATTTACACCCTAGGGAAACCAGTCTTCCTGGTGTGCCTGTGACGTTTCCTAGTTTTCTCCAGCATCCGAGGAAACCCCTTGGTCCTGAGACTCTGCCCTAGCCTAGCCTAGACTCCCACTTCTCTTACTAATGTCCTTGCCCCCTTGGCCATTCTCCTTTGCCCAGTGGGTCTTGAGTCTCTTTTCCTAGGGGTTTGAACTAATGCCTCTCCTGTGCTTGGCCTCTCTGTCACCTTTTCCAGGTCATCTGGAAAAACCAAGAGTGGCCCACTCCCCATTCTTGCCCCTGCAGAAGTCATATCCCATGATCCTACTATCCTTTAAAAGACCACTCTTTTTATAGAAAGAAATGAAAAACATTTGCTGAAGTGATTTTTTTTTAATTCAGAGCTTTTATAGTGAAAAAATGGAGATCATTTTTTCCCAAATAAGCCTCTCTCTCTTATTTTGAAAAGCAAACAGATCCCAGCTGCTTTTAACCAAGAATACACTGGAACCTCAGTATTATAGTATCCATGGCAATACCTTTGACTCTGTTTTAAAAAGGAAGACTCAGCAGGAGAAGGGTAGAAGAGAGAAACAATGTGTTTTGGGAATGGTTGAGAGGAAAAGGGTAAGGCCCAGTGGAATTTGAGTGAAGGCATTTATTTGTAAACTGCATGCATAGCAATAGGAAATGCAGTATGATTAGTGATGGAGGGACGCTACCAGCAAGCCATTTCTCTATGAGGGAGACTCCTGAGGTCTACGTGAGAGCCTCCTCCTGATCATCAGCACTGTAGAGCCTTCTCCCACTGCCTTGGAACATACTGGTATACTCCTCCCACGGAGGCTGAGGCATACTCCAGAAAGCCCCAACCCCCGTGCCTATGACCCCAAGACTGTCCATGTCTGAGCAGAATGCTCCCTGGGGGGTGGCGCCTGTGGCTCAAAGGATTAGGGCACCAGCCCCATATACCGGAGGTGGTGGGTTCAAACCCAGCCCTGGTCAAAAACTACAAAAATAAATAAATAAATAAAATTTTTAAAAAAGAATGAAAAATTAATGGCTCGGCGCCTGTGGCTCAACGGGCTAAGCTGGCGGGTTCACCTGAGCCACGTACACCTGAGCTGGCGGGTTCGAATCTAGCCCCCGGGCCCGCCAAACAACAATGATGGCTGCAACCAAAAAATGGCCGGGCGTTGTAGTGGGCGCCTGTAGTCCCAGCTACTTGGTAGGCGGAGGCAAGAGACTCGCTTGAGCCCAGGAATTGGAGGTTGCTGTGATCTGTGATGACACGGCACTCTATCTAGGGCAACAGCTTGAGGCTCTGTCTCCAAAAAAAAAAAAAAAAGAATGAAAAATTAAAAAAGAGTGCTCCCTGAGGACAAGGATCTATAGGAGATGCTCCTTCCATCCTTAGTGACCTACACACAGGAGAAGGACAGGAAAGCAGAGTGGGGCTGTTTTTCTGAGGGGTGTATTCTGAAGTGGAGATGTGTAAGAGATCTTTGTGATCTTGGCTGTCCTTGCTCTGGCAAGGGACAGACTGCTGATGGTGGGAGACATCTGGTTCTAGAAGCAGGCAGTGAGAAACAGAAACCATCCCAACTCTTGCAGGGGTTAACTATGGACCCTAGTCCATAGTCTCAGCCTGTGATGTCAGGAAGCTGAAGCCCTAGGAGCCTCTAGACCTGGAAAACCTAGAAAGCTCAAGTAGCCAGAACCATAGAAAACCTAGTCATTAAAACCCAGTGCTAAGATGGGGCACTGTGGTGTTCTTTTAAATGTAAAGGACTATCCCTGCTGGGTTTGCCAGGACCCCCTTTCCCTCGGTCCAGTCCTGCCCAACCCAAATGAGTTGGGCTCCCTCACTATGCCGAGAGGCTTATTGGGCACTGCTGTTTGCCACTTAGCAGGACGTGCAGTTGGCCTTTCCCCTACCACTCCCTCCATGGGGCACTCTTTTTTTTTTTTTTTTGAGATAGAGCCTCAAGCTATTGCCCTGGGTAAAGACCTGTGGCATCACAGCTCACAGCAACCTCCATCTCCTGGGCTTAAGTGATTCTCTTCCCTCAGCGTCCCGAGTAGCTGGGACTATAGGCGCCCGCCACAACCCCCGGCTATTTTTTGCTTGTGGTTGTCATTGTTATTTGGCGGGCCCAGGCCAGATTCGAACCTGCCAGCTCTGGTAGACGTGGTCTTAGCCGCTTGAGCTACAGGTGCCACCTCTTTTTTTTTTTTTTAAGACGGTTTCACTCTTGTCACCCTGGGTAGAATGCAGCTCACAGCAATCTCAAACTCCTGGGCTCAAGCAATCCTCTTGCCTCAGCCTCCTGAGTAGCTTGGACTACAGTCACAACAACTGGCTAGTTTTTCTATTTTTAGTAGAGACGTTATCTCACCCTTGCTTAGGCTAGTATTGAACTCCTGAGCTCAAGTATTCCACCCACCTATGCCTTTGAGAGTTCTAGGATTACAGGCATAAGCCACCACACCAGGCCCACAGGGCAATCTTTGTAGGGAGTCACAGCTTCTTAAGAGATGTGCCATCATAGGCTCTGAGTACAGAAAGACTGCTAGCTCCCTGGCTGCCTAGGGGCAGCCATTCCTCCTGGAGTTGCCTGGCGAGTGGGGAACAGTGGAGTTGGCCTACGTCAGCATCCCATCCCCTCAGATTCCCCTCCTGGTTGCTGCCTGTGCCTACTCTGCCCCATCCTGTCAGTGGCTCTCCCAACCAGGATCGGGTCTCTGCTGCCCAGCTGTGCTTTCTTTCTTTGCTGCCCTTGCTTCTTGTGTCACTAAGGCCTTAAAGATAGGGGCGGGCTTGCTGGGTGGGAGCTTGGCACTGAATTTCTCCTATGTATGTGCCTATGTGCCTCCGTGTGTGCATGTGTGTCCTTTCATGCTCCAGGTTTGACTTTGAGGGTCTGGAAAGTGGTGATGATGGTGCATTTGACAAGCTCCGATCCTGGAGCAGGTCAATCGAGGACCTGCAGCCGCCCAGTGCCCTGTCGGCTCCCTTCACCAACAGCCTCGCTCGCTCTGCGCGCCAGTCTGTGCTCCGGTATGTGTGCTCTCGCTCGCCCGCCTGCCCCCAGCCCCGCCCAGTCTCAGTACAAGGGTGAGAGCTCACGCTCCTCCTCCACTCTTCGCTTCCAGGCTCAGCTCTCTTGCCCTCTGCCTGCCAGTCTGTCTCTGGTCTGTCCTCTCTGTCTCCTTGACTCTCTCCAGCGGTCTGTCCTGGGTAAGTACATAGTCCTCGGCTACGTCCACCCCATCTGGGGTTCTGGCTCTCCCCGCTCCTTACCCCTCTCTGGGGCCCCTCCATTCCTGATTCTTGCTCTGCCATTCCTCCCGGCCTCTCAAGCAGGGCACATCTCACATAGGTCCGTGCCTTCCCTGGGCGGTCCAGCTCCTGCCCTCATACTGTCTCCCGCTGGCTCTTCACTCTGCCCTGTCAGCTGCTCAGGGAACAGCTCCCCCAGCCTGCCTGCCCCTCACTTCTTCCTTCAGGCCTTTCCTCTCCAAGGCTGTAGCGTTTTCATTTGTCTACAGTGTGTTAAGAGCTGTTCTACCTAGAGGTCGGCGGATGGACTGGATGACTTCTCAGAGTCCCTTCTTACTCATGAGGCTTTCCTTTGGATCCAGTGGCCCTTTCCTTAGTCTCTTGTCTCTCTCATGCTCGTAGTTTTCTTCTAGTCTCCTTTGGGTTCTGTCACTTGGACATTGCTCATGATTCTCATCATGAATGGGCAGGTGCCATATGCACTGCTTCCTTTTTTCATGAAACATCATTGAAATTGGGGAGAGATGGCACAAAGCCAGACATAGCCACCTGGCCTTCCTAAAAACTGTGGGGATCTGCTTTGCCTTTTGGGGGATGGAAGTGGGACGAAAGAGTCAGGATCATCTTGCCCCACAGACAGTGCAGCAGTGGAAGGAGAGGCGGCTGAGATGTCTACCTGGACCCATCTGGCGAAGTAGAAAGGCCTAAACAGCTACTATTTGTATTTTGAAGGATCTCTAGGGTTAGCATGGTTTGGGCATTGCTTATAAAGATGGGATCTTGTGTAGTTGCTGACAAAGGCCTATTTTAGCCAGGTGAATGTAGGCTGACCAACCTGCGCCCTGCATCCTGTCTCTCTTGGCTGTTGGTACAAGGTTCTCTTTCCCTTCTGCTGCTAAGGAGTGGCTTGCTATCTGGATGATGGTGAGCACTCCTGACACTGCACCCATGGTCTCAGCTCACACCTGACTGCCTGGCCCATCTCCCCCAGGTACAGCACTCTCCCTGGGCGCAGGGCCCTGAAGAACTCTCGCCTGGTGAGCCAGAAGGATGATGTACACGTCTGTATCCTTTGTCTCAGAGCCATCATGAACTATCAGGTAAGGGGCACTAGCCATTTTTGTTCTACTTCTGCCAAAGAGGAGAGCTAGGAGGGCAGCACTTTGTTAAAGACAGGCTGAGCTCTCCTTTCCCCACATCAAGGTCCCCTCCTTCTTCCTTTCCCTTGTAGTATGGATTCAACCTGGTCATGTCCCACCCCCATGCTGTCAATGAGATTGCACTCAGCCTCAACAACAAGAATCCAAGGTGCGTTCCTTCCCTCTTTCCCCTCTCCACTCTGGCCAGGGCTCTGAAAATCTGGGCTCCACATATTCCAAGAATTCCTGCCTGGCCATGCGTCCTGTCAGAGGCTTGGTTTGGCCCCCTCACCTCTGCTAGAGGATAAGTGCTCCTGGCTTCCCTCTGGTCTTTACAGCTTAGTGAGGGAGCATGCCTGCCTTCTCTTGCCTACTTCCCCAACGCACCCTTCCTCCCTATCACTGAGGCTGCCTCCATTCTCCAAAGCAACTCACTCAATTGTGGAAGTGAGTCATGTGGTTGTCAGCATGGGGGGCTAGGATGTTAATCTTCCTCCTTCATCCCTTAGGACCAAAGCCCTTGTCTTGGAGCTCCTGGCAGCTGTGTGTTTGGTGCGGGGAGGTCATGAAATCATCCTTGCTGCCTTTGACAATTTCAAAGAGGTCTGTCTGATGTCTTCACGTGTGTGTGTTCATGTGTGTGGGAGAAAGTGGGGAGCCAGGTGGATAAGCATTATTTTATTTTCTGTGTTCTCCAGTGATATTTTTTTTATGGTAGTATTGGGGGAATAGAGCTTCACTTTATTATTTCAGCTAGAGTGCAGTGGTGCAATGGTGTCATCATAATTCACTGAACCTCAAACTCCTGGGCTTCAGTGATCTTAGCCTCCCAAGTAGCTGGGACTATATGTGGCTGGCTAATTTTTTTGTTTTTAGTAGAGACAGAGTCTTGTTCTTGCTCAAGCTGGTCTCGAACTCCTGAGGTCAAGTGATCCTCCTGCCTCAGTCTCCTAGAGTGCTAGGATTATAGTCATGAGCCACTGTGTCCAGCCCACCAGTGATTTTTAACCTCCCAGTGCTTGGCTAAGTAGCCTCTCCCATTCCCTTTTTTTTTTTTTTTTTTTTTTTTTGGAGACAGTCTTACTTTGTTGCCCTCAGTAAAGTGCAGTGGCATCATAGCTCACAGCAACCTCAAACTCTCAGGCTCAAGTGATCCTCTTGCCTCAGCCTCCCAAGTAGCTGGGACTAGAGGTACCTGTCATAACGCCTGGCTATTTTTCAGAGATGGGGTCTCACTCTTGTTCAGGCTGATCGTGAGCTCCTGAGCTCAAGCAATTCACCCGTCTCAGCTTCCCAGAGTGCTACGATTATAGATATAATTCACCATGCTCAGCCTCTTCACTTTTTTTTCTTTTTTTGGAGACAGAGTCTCAAGCTGTCGCCCTGGGTAAAGTGCCATGGTGTCATAGCTCACAGCAATCTCCAACTCTTGGGCTCAAGTGATCCTCCTGCCTCAGTTGTTCTATTTTTTAGTAGAGACAGTCTCACTCTTGCTCTGCTGGTCTCAAACTTGTGAGCTCAGGCAATCCCCTCACCTCAGCCTCCCATAGTGCTAGGATTACAGGAGTGAGCCACCTCAACTGGCCTCCTCACTTTTTTTTTTTTTAAAGAGACAGGGTCTTGCTCTGTCACCCAGACTGGAGTGCAGTGGTGTGATTATAGCTCACTATAACATTGAACTCTTGGGCTTCAAGCAATTCTCCTACCTCAGCCTTACAAGTAGCTAGCACTACAGGGACACCACTACACCTGGATAACTTATTTTTTTTTTTATTTTTGGCTCGGTGCCTGTGCCTCAACGGGCTAAGGCACCAGCCACGTACACCTGAGCTAGCAGGTTCGAATCCAGCCCAGGCCCGCCAAACAACAATGACAGCTGCAACCAAAAAATGGCCGGGTGTTGTGGCGGGCGCCTGTAGTCCCAGCTACTTGGGAGGCGGAGGCAGGAGACTCGCTTGAGCCCAGGAATTGGAGGTTGCTGTGAGCTGTGATGCCACAGCACTCT
>CAUYON010116586.1:0-16890 GCA_963573935.1 Arctocebus calabarensis
CACGGCACTCTCTCCAGGGTGACAGCTTGAGGCTCTGTCTCAAAAAACAAAACAAAACAAAACAAGAGCATAAGGACCTGGGACTGGTCAGTTTGGCGATGAGGCAGGGCCTAATGGGAGGTGCTATTTAATTCTAGGATCTAATCCATTCATGATGCTATAAAAAGAGTCCATAGAGGGTGGTGCCTATGGCTCAGTCGGTAGTCGGTAGGGCACCGGCCCCATATACCGAGGGTGGTGGTTCAAACCCAGCCCCAGCCAAACTGCAACAACAACAACAAACAAACAAAAAAGAGCCTGTAGAGCAGTGGTTCTCAACCTTCCCAATGCCGTGGCACTTTAATACAGTTCCTGTGGGTCACGACCCACAGGTTGGGAACCACTGCCATACAAGTTAGGCGTGGTGGCTCATACCTATAATCCTAGCCCTTTGGAAAGCCGAGGCAGGTGGATTGCTTGAGCTCATGAGGTCGAGACCAGTCTGAGCAAATGTGAGACCCTCAGTTCATTTTCTAGGGGTGGAATTTGTGCTTATGATGGCATTGGCATCAAGTTAAGACAACGTGATGTTACAGTGCCAGAAAGAACAGAGGTTTTGAAGCAGGTTAAATAAATGAGAGAGGAAATAGAATTCCTACCTGGCCCATGGAAGGACAGGCATCCTTGATTCCAAAAGATATGATCTATGCCACATCTCAGGAATGGAAGTTTCCTGAGTATCCCATTTCTGTACATATTAATTTGCAACTGCTTATTAACAAGTAAGTATGTAATAAAGTATTATAAATTTTTAAAGAATTATAGGGTACAGTATTAGAAATGACTTGGGATGCTTGTAAAAGTGTTCAATGTTAAACACACAAAGAGACAGTATCTCAAAGAATGACCTTCCACAACTCAAAAGGAAAAGAATTAAGTTAATAACAAGTGAAACACAAACAAGCGAATTCGCGTTTGTAATATTAGGTATGATTATTTAGGATTTGGTATCTACTACTAAACTCACAACTAAATTTAGGTATGATTATTAGGATTTGGTATCTACTACTAAACTCACAACTAAATTGGTTGTGAGTTTAGTAGTAGGTACCAAATACCAAAAGACCTACACACTATGACTTAATGTATTTTAATTTCATTATTTTTGTCTGTATGTTTAATTTAAGCAAAATGTTTTAATTATATGGTAGCTATAAGGACTATAGGTAAAAAACATTCATAAAGAATTTCATGCTTGCACATATTTAAATAATATCATAATAAAATTAATTTTTTTATTTTTTAGGATTTTTCCTCTTTAAATTGCATTGATTTCTCAAGGAAAAACTCTTGTACAAAGGATATACATTGTTTGGGGGTGGGGGGTGGTCAAGAAGGACTGATTTAGACATTGCAAAAGCCCAGGTGAGAAATTATTTGACAAGGATGTTGGCAGTGCACCTGACAATGAAAAAATCAGGCTACAGAGATATTTTGGAAGTAAAGCTGCCCCTTCTGAGGATCGGGAACAACTTAGATACAGGAGCAAATGTATTAGTCATTAAAACATTAGGAGAAATGTTTTAGTCTAGAGAACTAGGAAAATGGTAATGCTATTTCCAGAAACTGGTTATTCAAGAAGAGAAATTTATTGAGGACAAGAGGATAAGGGCTTGCTAAATTAATTTTGGGTATGTTGTATTTGAAAAACATGGCATGGCAGCAAGCTGGAAATATAAAACTGGAACTTAAAAAGTATTAACTTTTCTCTTTAGACCAACCATCCACCCTACCATTCCAGACCCTGGGCCTCCGTACTCACCACACCGTGGATAGGGCTGAGGACTTCCAGCCGCCATGGCTGTGTGAGTTGTCACCAGAAGGCAATTGTATCTGTCTCATGTTTGTGGTTCAGATTACAAATGGTAAACAACCGCCTCCCTGAAAAAAGTTTCTGGCGTAGAAATCTGAAACCATCTGTTCCTCTTTCTGTTTCCCCTCTCTTCTCTGGATTTCTTGTATTCTTTCCTCTCCTTCTCTGCCTCTAAAACATACAGTTTGGCTGGGAACATAATGACCTTACCTAACTATCTTTGCTTTAATGAGAATACTGGGTTTGTTTTTGGTACTAAACTAGAACGTTCTTGGTTTCCATTCAAAATAGGATGGATTACTTAAAATACTTTTTTCATGAAAATTACAATTCTGTATTTAACCAAAACATCAAAGCAATCGAAATAAAGGAAAATAATAATAAACAAAATTGTGTCTGATTAAACCAACTGTAGTTTCCCTGGTGATATAAAACTCCATCTTCATGTCTTATTAACCTGACTTATATAAATTTAACCAAAGGATAATGTTTATTGGAGGCAGCAACTGTGTTCCCAGGACTTCTTCTCTCCTGGGATTCGAGAGTGGGCAGGCTTTCTTTAGAAACTGGCTCTTTTTCTCCTTAGTCCAGTGTTACAGGTCCCTCTTGTGTTGGTTGTTAACATCGTCTGGCTTCTTTTCCTAGAACCATGAGAATCTGGTTTTATAATCGAGTTCAGTACCCCTCGTCTTCTCCCCAGCATCCTCATGGTTCCTGAACCCTCACCGTCGCCACGCAGGCGTGCACACAGCAAGGCACGGTGGAGAAACAGTGCAAGGCAATTCCCAACTATGGGCTTCAGACCCAGATAGATCTGAATTCGAGTTCTTCCTCCTCCACTGTGTTACTCTGGGTAAGTTACTTACGACTTCGTACAGTCAGTTTATGCAGTGATAAAGTAGAGGTGACAATACTCACATCATAGTTTCTTAGGAGAAAATAGGATAATGTTTATAAAGAGTCTGATGGAGAGTCTCATAAAATAATACTTCCTTTTCCATTCATTTCTTCTTTTTCTAATGAAGTCAGAAATTCTTGCAGAGAATGAATAAAGATGGAACCCAGACACATTGGTTGTGCTGTGAATTTGCCAAAGGATTGAGTAATCTTCAAGCTACCTATGTAATGACAAAGCAACCATGATTTATTTATTTATTTATTTATTTATGTAGTTGTTTGTTTATTTATTGAGAGTCTTACTCTGTCTCCCAGGGTAGAGTGCTGTGGCTTCAGCCGAGCTCATAGCAATCTCAAACTTTGGGCTCAGGTGATCCTCCTGCCTCAGCTTCCTGAGTAGCTGGGACCACAGGCTCCCACCTGAGTAGCTGGGACCACAGGCTCCCACCTGAGTAGCTGGGACCACAGGCTCCCACCTGAGTAGCTGGGACCACAGGCTCCCACCTGAGTAGCTGGGACCACAGGCTCCCATAACATGCCTGGCTAATTTTTTTTTTTTTCTTTTTAGTAGACACAAGGTCTCACTCTTGCTCAGGCTGGTCTCAGACTCTTGAGCTCAAGGGATCCTCCTTCCTCAGCCTCCCAGAGTTGAGGCTGGGATTACAGGGATGAGCCACTGCTCCTGTCCAAGCAACTACATTTAAGCAAAAGATGACTGATTTTTAGCTCATATTATTTGACTCATCGTAGGTCGGTAGAGAACCCTTTGCTTGTGCCCCGTTTTCTTGCCTGCCTAACTATCTTTTCTTGCTTGTCTAATGATCTCCACGCAGGAAGGTTGAAGGCCCCAGACTTTCCTCTTGTTCAAGTGTGGCAAGAGCCAGCTTCTTCTGTCCTCTAATTCTGCTTATAACAAGTCCTCAGATAAAGATATCAACATATTTTGTGGGTGACAGTCAGGAGGGTTGTGTGTACACAGGGTTTGCTAGGGCATTGCTGATTATACATAATTATGCTTCTGCTCAACATAAAGGATTTGTCCTTCCTGGGCATATATATTTGACACAGTGTAAAAAATTCATTTAACCTTTGGCATGCACCACCTTGTTGACTTATATGCTCTGTCCTAGGGTGTACTTCTCCAGGATTCTTGGGGCTGTCTCAATTCCTCTTTGAATTCCTACCCACAAGCTGAGGCTTTGCCACAAAGTTGGCTTTAATAAATATGTACTGAATTAAGCTGAACTGTGCAGCTTGTTTGAGTAAGAGTACTGGGAACATTTTAAAGAACAAGACTTTGTTCTCTGCTTCTCTGTGTCCCCTTTTCTCTCTTCTGACCCCTCCATCATGCTGATGAGATAATCAATAAAGATTTGATAACAGTCACAGTAAGCAACAGAACAAAGCTGATGAGATTTCAACACTACAAGGAAGTTTTGCAAGCATCCAGCTCAGGCTCGAACTCCCTGACAACAACCTTGGCAAAGGTCGTTCCCCCTTAGCCAGAGCAACTGTGGACCTGGGGAATGTGGTGCTTATCAAGGCAGCTATTTCAGACAGAAAATCTTCCATATATAGGGCTGCAGTTTCTCTCTTATTAGCTTTCACCTTTGATCTAAAGTCTGTCTGTTGGAAGAATACAAAACAATTTGAATCTTGCTTTCCATGTGACAGCCCATCACAGATTCCAGATAGCTTTAGAGCTGGGTTTTGTGGTTTCTTGCTCTCATCCCAGCTACTCAGGAGGCTGAGGCAGGAGGATCCCTTGAGCCTAGGAGCTTGAAGCTGCTCTGATCTATGATTACATCTGTGAATGGCCACTGCACACCAGCCTTTGCAATCAGGCTAGACCTTGTACTTTTTTTTTTGAAATGAAGTCTCACTTTGTCACCCTGGGTAGAGTACTATGGTGTCACAGCTCCAGCTTTTGGGCTCAAGTGATCCTCTTGCCTCAGCCTCCCAAGTAGCTGAGACTATAGGTGCCTGCCACAAGGCCCTGCTATTTTTAGAGATGGGGTCTTGTTCTGGGTCAGGTTGATGGTGAACTCCTGAACTCAAGCAATCCAATTGCTTTGGCCTCCCAGAGTGCTAGGATTACAGGTGCAAGCCACTGTGCCTGGCCTCCTGTATTATTTTTAAAGATAGTTCTTGAATCTTTTATTTTTCCATGAACAAAGCTTTGGTTCATTATATGATATAAATTTAATTACTTTATCTTCTAGGTCTTTCTTTTTTTTCTTTTTAGAGACAGTCTCACTTTGTGGCGTCACAGCTCACAGCAACCTCCAACTCCTGGGCTTAGGTAATTCTCTTGCTTCAGCCTCCTGAGTAGCTGGGACTATAGGCACCTGCCACAATGCCCAGCTATTTTTTGTTGCAGTTTGGCTGGGGTCACCCTCAGTATATGGGGCTGGTGCCCTACACACTGAGCCACAGGTGCCACCCTTCTGGGTCTTTCTTACTGAGTTTTTGTTTGGTGACTCACTTGGGACTAGCTATGCAGAGCTGGGTTTGGAATCCAACAGCGTCTGATTCCCCAGGTCCATCCAGACCCATACACATGGTACTATGCTGCCTACCCAAGCTCATTTACTCAGATCTGAGTTGGTTTGTCTCTCTCTCTCTGCTTTTTATTGTTGGGGAATCATTGAGGGTACAAAGAACCAGGATACATTGCTTGCATTTGTTAGGTAAAGTCCTTCTTATAATTGTGTCCCGACTCCCCTGGTCACTCACCGTGACCCCCTCACCCCCTCTCTCCACTTCTCCCTTCCCCCATCTCCCACTATGTACTAGCACCAATTGTCCTCATATCAGAATTGAGTACACTGGATTCTTGCTTCTCCATTCTTGGGATGCTCTACTAAGAAGAATGTGTTTCATGAGTTGGTTTGTCTTATGGACTGGATTCTTTTTGCCCATCTTTCCCAATTTCCATCTCCCCTCTCTCATTTGCAGTTAGAGAAGTCTACTGCCCTCCTCATATAGACTAAGTTTTCCCCCTCTAGACATTCATCTTACTTCTTCTGGTATAAGGCCATTTCCTCTGTGTTCTTTACTTAAAAAAATAAAGTCTGTTTTCAGAATTGCATGGTGACATGTCTAATTTGTCAAAGTCACTTCCAGACACACATCACCTATTACAGTCACTGTCACTTGGCACACCTGAAAGGGAACATGTCTGTGAGCAAAGTGTCCTGCTTTTGTGTCCACGAGTGTGTACTTGAGACTGGTGGGGCTGATATTCCAGTTACCTTGGCAACACAGGAAATAGACTGTGTCCTCTGAAATATTCTCCTTAGATTCAGTTGAAATTTTATTTACTGCTATAGAGTGTTTTCTTCCCCCAAATCAAACCTGTGGGAAAGTTGTATTTCAACAATTTCTCTTATACTTACGGCAATCATACAGCTTTAAATTTTAGAAATAAATCTACTTTCCAAGACTTTGTCCTTTTTTGACCATGCCAGTGACCTTGGAAGGCTGCAGATGCCCTCAACACCTTGAGATAAGAACAGAAGGAAATAGGACATAGGTATCCTCTGCTCCTGAGCTGCCCCATGGCGCCAGGACCTCCTCTTAAAAATCACTGCATGCAGGACCCAGTTTGAAGCCTTAGGCAAAATGTCTTTAAAGCAGCGGTTCTCAACCTGTGGGTCAAGACCCACAGGAACTGTATTAAAGGGTTGTGGCATTAGGAAGGTTGCGAACCACTGCTTCAAGGGATCTAAATTAAATTTTAAAGAATATTAGATATAAAAGAAAATAATTTTTTTGTTGGAGTATGGAGTTTTGTTCCCCAAACAAAAAATTCTCCTACAAGGGACAAAAATAAAAGGAAATAAACAAGCAAAAAATAGCAAAAGATAAAAAAAAATTTTTTCTACATACTCAGGCAAATTGTATTACAGGTTTAAAAAAAGCAAAGCAAAGAATACTGTGCCGTTTTGCTCACGAACTATTTGTTACCTGTAGATTATGTTGCTTCTATAAAGTAGCTACTCTGAAATTCCTAGAAAGACTGACCCCAAAGTGATGGGACGATGAATTTGACACAGTTTGCTTTTAGATTTCTGGATCTGAGATCATCTGAACACCCAGTGATTTGTGTGGGAAGTTTTCTTTTTCTTGAGACTGACTCTTCTCAGATTTGAGGTGTTCTGCTAAATCTACAGGTGATTTGGAGACTGAAAACTCTGGCAAAACTTCCTATCTGCTTCATAAATCTGTGAGTGGGCGGAGGGGGTTACAATTTCCTCTACTTAGGCTCTAATTTGTCCTTTTCCGTTACTTGGCCCCAAACACAGCCCACCCCCTTGGGGTCCTTCCCCCCACCCTATCACTCTTCCGGATGCCTTCCGGCTGCCTTTTCTGTCCTTGCCGTCTGTGCTGAGGGGATCTCCGCCATCCCCTGGCTTTACCTGCTTTCTGTCTGTGACTCCTGCATTTACATCATCGAGTCGGACTTCTCTCCTCATCTCCAGACTCGTATCCGACTGTCTGCATCCCCTTCCGACCGAGACGCCTCCTGCGCGCCACAAACTTCCCATGCCCACAGCAGAACTTGTAACTTTTTCTTCCCAAACCTGCTCCTCCTCTAGACCTCCCCATCCAGCCACTGATTACCAGTTGTTCAGGCCAAAATGTCTTAGGATTCTTCATTCCCTTCTGTTCTCAGCCTTCTGGTCTCAGTTTATCAGCAGTTCCTGTCATCCCTTTCTTTGAAATAAGCCCCCAATCGGACCAGCTTTTGCCGTTTCTTTCATTCTCAGCTCTTGTCTCACGGCCCGGGTCACGGTTATCTGGTACCTGGATGTCTCTCTGCCTTCATTCTGTTCTCCTCCTGTTCTATTTTCCTTACAGTCCCCAGAAGGATCCTTCGGAAAGGTTCATCCAGATGTCCTTCCCCATTCACAACTTGCCAATGGCCTTGCAGAACACAAGGTCCTTAACACGACCCCTCCTGTCCCTAAACTTATCTCCTCTCCCATATATGTGTGTTTTTTCTTTTTTTTTTATTGTTGGGGGTTCATTGAGGGCACAAAGAACCAGGTTACATTGATGGCTTGTGTCCGATAAAGGCCCTCCCATAATAGAGTTCCACCCCCAAAAGGGGTACAACCACCCTCGTGACCCCCCTTTTCCTGTCTCTGCTCTCCCCACCCCCAGCCCCCACCATGTACTAGGTCCTTAATTGTCCTCCTATCAGAATTGAGTACATAAGATTCATGCGTCTCCATTCTTGTGATGTTTTGCTAAGAATAATGTGTGCCACTTCCATCCAGGTTAATACAAAAGATGTGACGTCCCCGATACATTCTTAATATTCCTCACATTACCGGCCAGCTCCTGCCTGGAGACGTATTTATTTTTCACTCGGCCTAGAATACTCTTTCCTTAGATCTTGTCAAAGCAGCTTCTTCCTTTTCTTTTCTTTTTTTTTTTTTTTTTTGATACAGAGCCTCAAGCTGTCACCCTGGTAGAGTGCTGTGGCATCACAGCTCACAGCAACCTCCAATTCCTGGGTTCAAGCGAGTCTCCTGCCTCCGCCTCCCAAGTAGCTGGGACTACAGGCGCCCGCCACAACGCCCGGCCATTTTTTGGTTGCAGCCGACATTGTTGTTTGGCGGACCCGGGCTGGATCGAACCCACCAGCTCTGGTGTACGTGGCTGGCGCCTTAGCCCGTTGAGCCACAGGCGCTGAGCCTAGATGTGAAACTTTAATGCAAGTAGAGAAGTCATTCAGGTAGAGATATATGTGCACTAATATTTAACTCCATTTTTCACTAAAACACAATGATTTATTGTGGAGAGGCAAGCCTCAAGCTGAGAACTAAAATGAAAATGTTTTCTTATCTTTATTAGCTCTTGATAACAAGAAAGAATAATTTTGGATCACATATCTAGTCCTGGTATTTCTGAGACCAGCAGAATGGGTGACTTTCTCAGTTTCTTTTTTTCTTTTTTTTTTGAGACAGAGTCTCAAGCTGTCACCCTGGGTACAGTGCTGTGGCATCACACCTCAGCAACCTCCAATTCCTTGGCTCAAGTGAGTCTCCTGCCTCCGCCTCCCAAGTATCTGGGACTACAGGCGCCCGCCACAATGCCGGGCCATTTTTTGGTTGCAGCCGTGTACGTGGCTGGCACCTTAGCCCGTTGAGCCATAGGCGCCAAACCCTTTCTCAGTTTCTTGATTCTAGTCATTGTCTCTCATTGGGTCATCCTTCAGGGTACATGCTATGTGTGCCCTTGTTGGTTACCTTGCAATAACTTGTGTGCCTCGTGGAAGTATTCTCTTCACTTAATGCCCTATTGTATGTGCCATCTTCATCTGTGCATACATGTTGGTGAGATCATGTATAAGTTTCCAAGGATTAAAGCAAGTACTTGCAATACCTATAGTTTTGACATCCTTATAAACACGCGAACAGATACATAGATATGCTCAGCAGATTTCCTTCTCTCACTAGGAACAATCCCCCAAACACTCTGCTCTCCATGGACTCCCTTAGGTTTCATTTTGAGTAGCATTCTAATTTGTGAGGTAGGATAGGTTTTAACTGAATGAAGATTGAATAGGTAGAATGCAGTTAGGAGCTCTATTACTGAGATTTAAAGTCCATTTTATTCTAAATCCTGCTTCATATCTCCTTATAGCTTTGAGAACAGAATGTTTTTGCTCTATATCTGAGTCAAGAAATGGGGGATGTTGTGTTTTGCTTTGCTGAAGTACAGTAATGCATCATTAAAGAAAAATTGGCAACAGATTTCTGAGCCATAAAACTAAAAGGAAATGAACACTTGTTATTTTCAAAAGTGATTCCCATGTTTCTTCACATTTCAAAACCTGTAGTCTTTTGCAATTTTCATAGGCATACTTATACTTGGCAAATCATATCTTTGGTTTGTTATCAAAACATATCTTTGATATCTTTGGAGAGAGCTTTTACTTTTAGAACCAGATTTATATTAGTAGTAAGATTTCTGTTTAACATTTATTCATCTCAGTGACCTAGTGTTTCCCTGGACCTGAATTGCTAATGGTAACTGAATATTGACTAGTCCTTTCCTTAACCCCATATATTATATATAAGGGGAAATGAGACAGTTATAAGTGATTCTTTGGTCCAAATATTTTATTAATTAAACAAGTAATGATAGTAATCATGTATAAGGGATGCTGAGGAAAGGGTCCTGCTTAATATAGAACTAATATTGTAAATGCTTAGAAAATATTTATATTGTAGATAACATAGTTCTGAAGTTTTTCCTTATTTTGTCCTGATTTTTTGTTCGTTTGTTTTAGAAGATAGGTGTAAAACAGGCAGTCTATAAAAATCTGTCTGCGTAAGTCAAATATACATTAAAAATGGTTGTGAGGTGGACATTAGGGTTTGGAGCCTGGAGTTTCTAGCTTTAAGTAGGTTATCTTTTAATTTTTCCTAAAATTTTGTAATTATTTTGGCAGACCCTAAAAGAAAGGCAGCTATGTTTTTGTCAGTGACAGTAGCCCTCTGGGTAAGCACAGAGTTAGTCTAAAGCTACTGAAACTTTCCAAACTGCAGTGCTAACAATAAGGTTTGTTTTTTGTCAGTCTTTACATAGGTACAGACCCGCTTGGTATGTTTTTGTCCAGTGTATTTCCTATAGAAAAAGTATAAAGTGAGGGCTATTCTAGAATGTATATTTGTTATATGTATAATTACAGATGAGTGAGGACCATAACACCAAAAACATTTAGGGAATCTGTTCATTATTCTTCTGTTTGTGCTTCAACTAGGAAAGCTAATTGTTTAAGAGATGGAGTCTCAGAGGGCCATTAAAAGAATAAAAACCTTGGCTGGGCACACACCTGTAATTCTAGCGCTCTGGGAGACTGAGGTGGGTGGATTGCCTGAGCTCAGGAGTTGGAGACCAGCTTGAGCAAGAACTAGACCCCATCTCTAAGCAGAAAAAAAAAAAAAAAGATAGCTGGGTGTTGTGGCTGGCACCTGTAGTCCCTGGTGATAAGAGAATTCCTTAAGTCCTTTGAGATAAGAGAATTCCTTTGAGTCCAAGACTTTCAGGTTGCTGTGAGGTATAATGCCACAGCACTCTACCAAGGACAAAAAAAAGTGAGATTCTGTCTTAAGAAAAAAAAAAGAGAATAAAAAACTTGTTGAATTTTGCCAACTATGTATTTAAAGACTAAGTCAACTAAGCCTCAAATCGAGGCAAAGGGATTCATTTAGCAATTGCAAGGTTTCCCTGAAGTAAACTTCAAATTAAAGTTAAAGCAAAGGTAAATCTTGAATTTACACATTTTAATTCTTATACCCAACACATTAATTATATTATCTTGTGATTTTTTTTTTAATGTATAGTAGGGTTTTATCTTATTCTTAATATTCCCTTTAACTAAATATGGCATGATTCACTAACTGCTTGTTAACTGAATTATGTGATTTTTATAATTCCGTTCTTTCACAAAATAGGTCATTTAAGTAAGAACATAACACATAACTCCATACCTTTGTGAAGACGCTTAACATACTACCTTTCATCTCCCTGATCCTGAAAGTACATTATTGACCAAGAAGATAGCTTAGTTATTGAGGGAAAAGACTCTGAAGAGGATTAATGGATATTATTTCCTCACCTCTTTTTTTACTTTCAGAGTTTAGCTTTCTGCTGGAACCTTTGGACAAGAATCATTGTAAGACAATAATGTTCCTGGGAAGTTAATTGGTTAGTTATTCTGGACTTTCTTAACATTGAGAGACAGCAGTATAACAGTAGATCAAAACTTCCTCTAATGTTTATGTAGTTAACATATGGGACAGTCGAACCAGCCTCTGAAAACTTCACCAAGTAAAAAGAACAAAAAGATTCTTTAGCTATTTCAGGGCTGTGAGCTAGCTACAGAAGAATCATGTTAAATATAAAAGTAGTTTTCCATGAAGACAATAAGTGATCAAAAACGTTAGCCTTAAATAATAAAATTTGATTGGGTGAGGTTCACACCTATAACATTAGCACTATGGGAGGCCAAGGTATGAGCATCATTTGAGGCCAGGAGTTCAAGACCAGCCTAAGCAACATAAAAGCCTCCATCTTTACAAAAATGGATTTACTTGATCCCAGGAATTAGAGGTTGTGAGCTATAATCACACTGCTGCACTCTAGTCGGGGCAACAGAGTGAGACTCTGCCCTAAAAAAAAAAATTGCATTTTCAAACAACTAAATATTAGTACTGCAAATAATATTCAGTACCTATCATTTACTCCTTGTGAAAAGAATATACCATACCTCTGGAAATGAGTTCCTGGAACTAATCTATACTTAGAGTAAATATCTGACTTAGAAATATTACAGTGGGAAGAGAAAAGCAGGCCCTCTCAGCAACTGATTGGGCAGGCCTTTTGCTCTGCACGTTCCATTACTGGTATTGAAGTCCAGTGGTCTAGGAAAGTTTGTTCAGATCTCACAGATAAATGAACTGCAGAAATGGAATACTGTAGAATCTTAAGTTACTATTTATATTGAGCTATACAGGAACAACTCATCTGTCTTCCCAGTGACCATTAGTTATCTAACCTTGCTTAAGTGGAAACGAGGTTAAAATAAACACGTTCAGAGTATCACTGGTCTCCTGTCACACTGTGCCATCAAATACTAGCCTCAGAACCTATTTGAGAATCTAAAACATAAATAAATCCTTAAAAGAAGAAACAAAGATTGCTCATCCCTTTTTATAACAAATTATTTTCCTTGTTAAACGTGGGATTGGGGGAATATTGATGTTTGGGCAATGTGTTTGGTACAAGCAAAGGCTGTCTTGACAACTTCGTTTTTCAACTTTTTTCCCAATGCTAAAAATGATATGTAACTGTAGTTCTGCGTACAACCAGTTTGGCCCAACCACATATCTGGTGATGTTTAGTAGGACTCTTTGCCAGGGGAGTGAGGTGGTATGTGGACAGAAGACATAACTAACAGGATCTGGAAGGCATCCTCTTTCCACTTGGCAACTGTCCCTCTCCTCTTTTGAGATTAGGCAGTGGAAGTTCTCCTTCTGAGAAACCCAGTTTCTTTTCTAAGTGGCCTGCTCAAAATAGGTAGGGGGAGAAGAAAGAAATCAGGGAATTTTCCACATGATTGACATGGTTCACGTGATCCAGAGAGGCCAAAGTAATCTTCAATGGATATATCTGGGGACTATACTAGCTAGGCAGTTTCATATACTTTTATATAGTAAGCTCTATAATTTAAAAAAAAAAAAAGATACACAATGTGTAATGATCAAATCTGAGTAATTGAGGTATGTCACTTCAAACGTTTATCTTTTCTTTGTAAGATGAGTTTTCATCATGACGCCATTATTTTATAAATTTTCAGTTGGGCTTTGAAAAATTTCAGAGTGCAAAAATACTATCATTTTGTTCATTTAATGAATTAGCACTTCAGCATTAAATGCACTTAAATCAGTTTGAGATTCATTGTTGATGAAGAATAAGAACCTTAACTGTCACTAGTATCCTTCTAAATCCCATTTTACTGCAAGAAATTTGACCCTTCCATTATGAATATTTGCCTCATTGTCCCATTTTTCAGGGATAACACTTTTTCATGCCAATTTGCCAATGCCAAATGGCAGTTACCTAAGACATTAGCTCTTTCAGCCTTGCAGCCTAAATGTGATATTTCTGTGGTGGCACCTCTACACACACGTGGAGGGAATGGGAATAAATTGCACAACCCAGAGAAAATCCCCAAAGGGATTTTTTTTTTTTCAGTTTTGGCTGGGGCCGGGCTTGAACCCACCACCCCAGTAATATGGGACCAGTACCCTACTCCTTGAGCCACAGGCACGGCCCTCAAAGTGATTTTTTTTTAATCAATGTGTCTGCAAAAGAAGATAGAAAAACCTAAGTTTTGTTTTTTTGTTTTTTTTTCAGTTTTGGCTGGAGGCCGGGTTCGAACCCCCCACCTCCAGTAAATGGGGTTGGCACCCTAGTCCTTTGAACCACAGGTGCCACCCGAGAAACCTAAGCTTTAAAATATGGGAAATGAAGGTCAGGCGTGGTGGCTCACACCTGTAATCCTAGCACTCTGGGAGGCTGAGGCAGGTGGATCACTTGAGCTCATGAGTTTGAGACCAGCCTGAGCAAGAGTGAGCCCCTCCCCAACTAAAAATAAAAAAAAAACCGAGGCAAGAAGATTGCTTGAGCCCAAGAGTTTGAGGTTGCTGTGAGCTATGAAACCATGGCACTCTACCGAGGCCAACAAAGTGAGACTGTCTCAAAAAGAAAAAAGGAAACAAAATAGGCATTACTTACAGTCTTGGGAGAATGTGATGGCAGAACCATGACTAGATAGTTTCTCCATTGGTGAGCAAAGTGTGCATACATTCAAAGTGATATTGCCTTTAAATTGCCTTCAAAGACTATATATTGGAATTCTTTTTAAACTTTCTACAGTGAGTATGCATTTGTGGTCATACATAAAACAATCCTTTTTGAGATATTGATTTTGTGTGTCAGAACTATCCAAATCCTCTGCATGATTGAAACACTCTTTTCCTTCTGTGTCTGGCTGTGTTGATGTGCCAGTCAGAGGTAGGCAGTTCCAGCACAGAGGTAGTACCAGAAGCCTTGTGTTTAGTGTAACTTATAGAGCCCAGGAGCCTTCCGTAGCAGAACCTTAGTGTTTAACCTTATAGAATTGTGTGTGTTTAAAAAAGTGAAAATAATGCTAAATTGATTCACTTTCTCTGGTTTGTCTAGCCAGGCTCTGTTTTATGTGTTATATTATATACTATGTAGTCCTGAACTCAGAATTCTTATTTCCTGGTAATAGTATTAGAAACAAAAGAAATGTGCTATATTTTTATGCGACCATTAAAAAATGTACTTTCCAATAATACATAATGTTGTGACTAGTACTCACAATATAATGTCAAATAGATAAACAGTGTATCTATTTAGCAAAATGTGGGGCATAAAACTGTTAAAATTGATTTATGTACGTTTATCAAACGACTTGGCAGAAAAATCACCAAAATGTTGCAAATGATTATTTCTTGATAGAATAGCTATACAAGTGTGTGCAATTTTATTTTTTTATACTGTTCTTCTTTCCCAAATTTTTCACAGTAAACTATATGTTGTTTTCATAATAAAAAAACAGAAAACTTTATTCATTTTTTAAAACGCTTAAAAAGAATTAAAGGAAAGCAGCTGGAGCAGTCCTGTCTCTGAGAGGGAATCAGTGTTACTGATCAAATGCAATACCAGGCCTTGCTACTTGGAGATTATTGAGCTCCTTATTCTTTCGCTGGGTCAGAGGTGTCCTGTTGATGAAAATTGCCAGCCTGGTGACAAGCAACAGGTGCAGATGTCTGCTGTGTGAGCCCTGGGAGCGTGTTGAGAATTGCCAGCATCTGGCAGTGCTCTGCAGCTCTCACAGCTGCTCCATGTCAAGTGCATGCTGTGTGAAAACTTCCATGTTCTGTGACCTGAGATCTGGCCCAGCTCTCTGCCTGAATGCCCCGGGGTTTGACCCACTACCAAATACCTGGCCAGAGTGTGGTCGCTAGAACTGTCAAGTGAAACTCTGGCACAGGAGTTATCAGTCAATCAGTGAGCTTCCAGAGCAAGTCAGAGGAAGAGTTAGTTACTCATCCAGGGTGAAGGGAATAGAAAAGACAAGGTTTAGAGCAAGTCTGTTACTTAAGAAAAACACAGAACCAGTGTTACAACTAAGAATTTTAGTGAGTCCTTGGCTGTGAGTCAGGCATTTGGTGTTATATAAGGATTTATCAGTCACTATTTGGAAAGAATATTGGATAGCCTCTGTGAAAATGAGCGAGAGAGCTTAAGCCAGGATGAGGCAGATTTAGTAATGAGTTCTCTCATCACATCTCTTGGCCAAGAAAAACACGCACCTTCTCCAGAGACAGAATTTTTCTTCCATTCCAAGAGGTGGAGGAACACTTAAAGTACATGTAGTCCAAGCTTTCAAAAAGGAGCAATTTTCACTAGCACTTTTTCCTAACCTATTCATAACCAAGTGAAAAGAGAATTGTGAGGTAACGTGGGTCTTTCTGTGTTCCCGAATATCATCATCTCTGCAAAAACAAGTTAGTCTTGTGCTCAATCTCCTGCCTACATACAGAACTTGGAGTTTGGTGTGGATATACTAAGCCAGCATTCCCTCCCCGGTTGTGTGTGACAGGAAATGTGGAAGTGTTCCCTTTTTCTAATCTTGAAGATTTCAGTAGTGATTAGAAGAGCGTTGGTCTTTGGTCAGTTTTCTGTGATTTGGGAAGTATAGGAGTTTTGAACCTATAATTTCAAATTGACCTTGATTTTCCTCACTTTTTCACCTCAGATCATCCAGTCCCTCTTAGAACTTGACCAAAATAGAAGCAAACTAAAGTTGTATATTGGACACCTGACAGCCCTCTGCCATGACCGAGACCCCCGGATCCTTCGTGGACTCACCCCACCAGCTTCCTATACCTTGGACGATGACCAGGCAGCTTGGAACAACAAGCTGCAGAAGATGACTCAGGAGCAGGTGAGCCTCGGGGTGGAGCTTTGACAAGAGCCTGTTAAAAGCCAGCTGCTGTTTAGGTTCATGCATTTGGACCTACCTTGTAGAATTCAGTGTTTGGAGCCAAGAATTTTTGGTGGGAGTATTCCAGATTTTTTTTTTAATCTTTAAATTCATTTTTTAAATTGAGAAATTTAAAAGTGTATGTTTATTGGCTCAGCACCTGTGGCTCAGCGGGCTAAGGCGCCAGCCACATACACCTGAGCTGGCGGGTTCAAATCCAGCCCGGGCCCGCCAAACAACAATGACAGCTGCAACCAAAAAATGTCTGGGTATTGTGGTGGGCACCTGTGTTCCCAGCTACTTGGGAGGCAGAGGCAGGAGACTCGCTTGAGCCCAGGAATTGAAGGTTTCTGTGAGCTGTGATGCCACAGCACTCTATCTAGGGTCACAGCTTGAGGCTCTGTCTCAAAAAAAAAAAAAAGTGTATGTTTATCATGTACAACATGTTTCAAAATATTTGTACATTGTGAAATGGCTAAGTTGAGCTAATTAGCGTATGTATTACCTCACATACTTTTTTATGATGAGAACACAAAATCTA
>CAUYON010116588.1:0-52386 GCA_963573935.1 Arctocebus calabarensis
TTTGCTTTAAGCCAATAAGTTTCGGGTAATTTATTACACAGCAATAGATAACTAATACAGCATCCTAGATTTTTTAAGATTTCAAATATCCTGTCCTCTTGTTCATCTATATGTCCTGATTTGGGGGTTTAAAACATTTAATTACCAGAGGGACTCCTTGCCTCATACCGTGTTAGAGTCACTGAATCTCAATCAATGGTAGAGCTAAAAGAGCAGTAGAGAAAAGAGCTCTATGACATTCTTGGAGAATATTCTACTACTTCCTAGTTCACTGAAAACTTCTCTCTCCCAGATGGGACAAACTAACTTCTCAATGAGATGATAAAATTACCAAGTTGTCTCTTGGTAAGAGACAATTACCAAGACTCTTTGGAAAATAGGCCCATTGACCAGGATACTGAAAGTCAGAAAGTGGCCACTACAATGGATGTTGATACTGATACTGTCTAAACTCCACTATGAAGGCTCTTATACTACCTGAGTTGAGGCATGAATCTAGCTCTCCTGTCTGCAACATTAGAAAGGAGGAAATCAAATAGAGTCCAAGGACGAGGCCAAGGTTGGGAAAAAGGATCTGAAGAGGGCTGTGCAGTGGTTGCCTGGAAGGAACAGGACAAGTTAGACAGGGAAATGCCAAGTGATGGTTCATGGGCCACATGGGAGCAGCATGCTGAACAGAAGCTGTGAGCTGAGTGACAGGATGTACATCAATGGAAAATGGAGAATTAGGAGAAGGACCCAACAAAACAGGTGAGAGAGGGAAGAAAGGGGGAGGGGCAAGGGAGGAGACACAGAGAAGTACACAGACTTCTTTTTTCATGGCAACCACTGTCCCCATTAAAGAAGCTTGGGAAACACTTATGTGGCTATCTAGTTAAATATGGATTTATGGGTGGAGAGAGAAACCAGAAGAAAATAATTCAGTTTCTTGTACCCTCAATGAATCCCCAACAATAAAAATAATAATAATAAAAAGAAAAGAACTCAGACATTTGGGCCACTGGTGGCCCTGACCTAAGAGTGTGAGGTGCTTGTGTGTGAATCAACCTACTTCTGTAACATTGGAAATCTTTTAAGGACTTCTGCACAAATAAGTTGGAATTATTTTCTCCCATTGCACCAAGTCCAGAAATAGTCCATGACCAATGATCCATTACAGCTGCCAGTAGAAATAAATTTACTTAAAACTTTGCAACAGGCTCAATACACAGTCTAGCCCATGGAAACGCACGTAGGGTTAATCAGTATTCCTCTCCAGGCCCAGACCTGGTGGATAATTACAATTAAGCTTCAATGGATTATCTGCCGGAGGGACAGTAGATAGTGAATGGTATTTTACATCTCTACTGCTTTAGCAAATTTGGGCATGTGGGTTTTGTTTTTTTTTTTTCTTTCTCCATGGAAAACAAAAAGTTATTTCCAATTAATTCAAGAGACTGTCAAAATTACTGAAAATTGTACTGTTTCCCATGGCAGGATGAATGGGGTACAGAGTGACTTTCCTCATTGTCTTAGAAATGCAAGGGTCACTCACATTGCTTACACAGCCCCTAGTTTACATTTTTCAATTAGGAGTTTAATCAGTGTGCCATTATAAGTAAAAATTGTTGGAATGACCTTTTGACTGTATATTTTTAACCAGCAAATCTTCGGGGAGGATTGATTGAAAGCGTGACAGGAGAACAAGGCAAGTTATACCAATGATAAATAAGAACAATTATCACACTTATTATCTGATAAATAATTTATTGTAATTTGCCATTAATCCATCTCGAGCCACCTCCTGGATAAAAACACACCCCAAAGACTGATTTCACCAGCTTTTCCCACATCATGTCAGAAATTCTTGTCTGAGAAGCACAAAGGAAGCATTTACCTGGAGTATAAAGACCTGTCACTGCACACTTGATCATTTTAATCAGTGCAGATAAATTATGCCCCTCATATAAATGGTAAGTCAGTACTTCTCTTTCAGCTTTACAAAAAAAAAAAAAATCTGTGAGAAGCCATTTGGAGGAGAAGTCATAGTTTAACACTTAGGAATTGCTTTTATTATTTTAGGTCTAATCTTCCAAGCTTGCTAAAAGCCATCAGCCCACACATTTTTAGTCAATCCCTACAGCATATTCCAAATTTCAGAGAGTACATACTTTATTTTTTCCATACTATTGTAATGGAATAATTAAATGCTCTGCAATACTTCATATACTAAGTTGGTAAGGATTGGTTAAATCTATAAAAATAATTGTAAATGTCAGCAATCAGTAACAAATATTGATTATTCTACTGCACTCTACCTCTTGGTCATTCCAAATAGACCTATGTATGTATTATCCACAACCCTGATGCCAGATAAATAATAAAGCCCTTTTGGACAACCAGGTCACATTTCCCTAGTGACTTCATCTACTAATATCATGAAAAACAACATTAATAGAGGGAGAGTAATTGGCGGGACCATGCCTACGGTGCATCTTACAAGGATACGTGTGAAATTTATAGGTATAGATTATAGACAGTAAGTTAAGACAATAACTAAGAAAGTGCCATAAAGGCTATGTTAACCAGTTTGATGAAAACATTTTAAATCGTATATAAAAACAGTACATTGTGCCCCATGATTACATTAATGTGCACAGCTACGATTTAATAAAAAAAAATTAATATTATGTTTCCCTTTCAGCACTTAAACAGAGATATCATGGTGACTCTCATTTAAAGATTAGGTTTTAATTCTACTACTTCTTTTTTATATGTGTAATTTTTGTTCTTTTTCAAAAATGGACTTCAAAAAAAGTAAGTTAATTTGATTTTTCATTATTCATCTCAAAGGTTAAACAAATATTCCTCTTCAGGGCTTTTTTTTTTCCATGCATTTTTTCTCCTGACATTTGCAGTCACTACTTTGCTATTATTTACTTGGTCAACCTACCTATCAGCTTGGATTCATTTCACAGGATTCCAGGAAATTTGTTAATCAATAAACTATTACTACTGGGCAGAAAGCCATTTGTCATTATCAGAAATTACAAACTGGAATTACCTCTTATGAACTTTCCTAATAGGCAACTGAATTATGACCCTGAGAAGTCAAAGAGTTCTTTTCTTCTCTGACTTCAGGTATCTGAAAGAGATTTTTTTTAGAAAGGTCTACTAAGAATGAGACTATACAGCCACTCGTGCAATTTGACATCCTCAAAGTCAAAACATTCTTCCTTGTGGCTAACCAAATCCCTCCAGCTGCAACAGAAGCCCATTTTAATCTTGATTGTAAGACTAAGAGACTCATTGAACTTGTACTACTTAGATGAAGGGACAGTGGTAAAAACAGAACACCGCCATGTCCTAATCATCAGTATTTCCTTAGCAATGAATGAGGTAGAGAAACAGCTTCCTGATAGGCATTTCTCACCCCAAGTTAGAAAATCTCCTATGCACCATCATGAGGTTAGCCAAGGTCAATTTTCAGCACCCGAAAAGCCCCAACCCCACAGGCTGTACAGAGTGAAGCAGCAGAATAGAGTTATAAGCGCCCTTCACAGCATTATAATTTTAAATAACGGATAAGGTCCAAGATTACACTCATAAACACTTTAATTACACTTACATTCAATATAAGGCAAGAAGGATAGTTTTCCTAATATAAGCAATCTCTAATATATTGGACATAAATCACAAAACCTCTCTCCATATGGAATCACAGGAACTGTTTAGAGAAAGCTAAAAGGGCTAGGAAAAAAATCTGTGCAGCTTTCTTTTCTCTAACATGAGAAATAGATGTCACTAATGCAAATCAGGACAACTGAAGGTCTCGTGATAATGTGGCATTCAGTACTTTAATGCCAACATCATGAGAATTCAAAAAAGAGAATTTTTTCCTACTTCTTTCTCCTCTGACTTTGTATTATATGACTATGTCTGTCCATGTGCATGTGAGTTCTCAGACCACACAAAGATAGTACTTTGTAAAAAATAAGTGGCACAGGCTCGGCACCTGTGGCTCAATGGGCTAAGGCACCAGCCACGTACACCTGAGCTGGCGGGTTCGAATCCAGCCCGGACCAGCCAAACAACAATGACGGCTGCAACCAAAAAAAATAAATGGCACAAAAAAAAAGGATTATTCTACTCGCTACTAGCCAAAATTAATATGAGTTTCTTACAGGTATGCCCCTCTTTTTAAGAGATAATCCACTTTGAAAACTGATAATCCAGCTCTCCCCATCTGGAAGCTCTAGGGAAATTTGTTAGATGGCATTTGATTTACAAAGGCAAGCAAAGCATTCATGGGCAGGTCCTTCTGTTTGAAGCAATTCCAGAGATGGCTCTTCCAGGCCAATGCTTGAGATAGAACATTCAGCAGTCCCTACCAAGCAGAACAAAGCTCTCATTTCACACAATTCCAGATATCCTCAGGCGTCCCAAGTTACCACCTGTGATTTGGATCTAAACAAACCAAAAACTGAAATAGGAGATAAATCATCAGTAAATCTCTTAGGTGCTGATCCACAAATAGTAGGAACCAAGGGAAATAACCAGGAAGGGTTTGAAGTGATGCTACCAGAAAAGGAATTATGATCCAGTTGGCACTGGGGAACCTATTAGGATAAATCAAATGACTGAAATGTCAATACTGAGGAAGGCAATCTGTGAAGAGAGGACAAAGAGATGGGAAAAGGAGGGTTTGTACTATAGATCAAGAAGAATTAGACTTGCAATTAAATACAGATAGATAGATGCTAAAAGAAGTAGCTATGCTGAAGCTTTATGAGTTAAGGTAAAAGAAATATACAAAACAAAAGGGAATTAACAGTGGTGATTTAGTGATCCTACTAAATCAGGATGAACTCACTAATAAATTATTGTAGAAGGGGGAAAAAATCAGATTCCCATGTCCCCAAAAACAAATAAAATTTAGCATGTGGTATAAATCTCAGCGTAGATGTCTCACCTCTCCTTGCTGCTACCTACTAAAATTTTCCAAATGTTCTTCTTCTTTTCCTCTTTCCAATTCCCAAGCAAGTGTGGGCACCAAGATCCCTGTTTAACGTCTCACCTTTGAATTACGACGATATTCTGGGTTTCAATCCTCGGGTTTCCTTAGGCAGACTTTGACCACTCTGGGGTTTAAAGACACAATGTAAATAAACCAAACATAAGTAAAATGCTAAATGGAAAGATCACGAAACTCTGCTACTCTAGATTTCAATTACTGAGACATTTCTTAAGGGATAATAAAAAGAGCAAAATTCAGGTCATCTGGGAATTTTTAGAACTGCGTTGCTATGAGTTGCTTGTTTCATAAAGTAGAAAGGGCAACCAGAGGTGAGGCAATTTGGGCCTGCTCACGACAAATAAGGAAGAAACAATCAGGAATCTGGAGGTGACGGGCACTTGGGATCATGACCTGATTCCATTTACTACGCTAAGAAGTGGCTTATTTGTGCAACTTCTCACAGATACACAAAATAGGGAAAAGGTGAAGCCATAAGAGAGAATTCTACCCTGAAAGTTAAAACTCACAAGGGAAAAATCTGTGAAGCAAAATTACACTGTGAAATGTCATTCTCTAAAGGGCTTCAACAAGAAGTGTGATAAATGTTATTACTCTGCAGTGCCATAAGGGTGTTGAGGACTCAATCACTACTCTGATTTTGCCCAACAAGTGCAAGAAGGCAGTTATAGGAAAACAGACCCTGGAACCGAAGTGCTTTCAGGGCTAAAGGCTGCAGGAGAGAAGCAAAATGGGAAAACCACTAATACAGCCATCAGACTCATAAATAACTTTGGATCATCACTGCCTCATTGCCCTCTTGGGTTTAAAGGCACCACAAGGTCAGGGTAAGCAAAGAATGAATAAAGTTAAAGTTCAGAAAGGTTCAGAGAAAATCCAGTCAAGAACCAAAGAAAAACCAGCCTAAACCAATCTTTTAAGATTGATTTTTCTCAAAGATCTCAGCGAAAAAGTTGCAAGAAACCCCCTAAAGTTACTCCAAGATCAGGCAAGAGAGTCTGAGACTGGAGAAGAACAGCTGCACTTCTAATCTAGGATACAGATAAAAGAGTATCCAGTTAGAAATTAACACCCATGGAGATGGTTCCCAGATATGTGATCACAGAAACTTTTCAAGATGTGTGTGCGCCTATAATATATATATCACTAGACATGCCATCGTGCACTCTAGTTGCAGTTCAGAAGAGACAGATTTTAATGAGTTGAGCGTGTTATTTTAAACATTTTTTTCATAGTTAATTTTCACCTTTGAAATCATTCAACCTCAAGGCTATATCATCCAAGTTGTGATCAAGCCTTCCCAGTCTCCAGCCATCCAAATGAGGCCCTCCACAAAAAGCACATAAATTAAGGTAAGGGTCTATGGGTACCCTGAATAGATCAAGAATTCAAACAGGAAGCTTGCTCCCCAAACTCTCTTTGTATACCAGGATAACTAGCTATAACCAAGGAATGTTCTCATCTAGTGCATAAGGCCACTCACAAACTTATTAGTAAGTCAAAGCTACTACCAAAAAGCAAGACTGTGAGCCCAGGTTAGGACTGCCCCAGGAGGGAGGCCCAACGTCCCTGCTCACAGACCTGAATAAGCCGATAGGGAAAGATGCCAATGACACACTAATTTTTATAAAAAGAAAGTTATAGAGCAATATGTACAGTGTGATCTCATTTTTAAAAAGAAGCACAAATTGTAAATGCATATATGTTATGAGCATAGGAAAAGATCTGAAAAAAATAATACAAAAATGCTTACCAGTGTTTACTAGAATAAAAGCAAGAGTGGAGGGAGGACTTTTGTTTTTACTTGATTCATTTCTATACTTAGTCAGATCTTTATAACTCTCTTATTTTTATAACTTTAAAAAAAAAGTTTTAGTGTTTTCAGAATTCAACCTTGGGATTTCCTAGCTGCCTTTTATGGTTGTTCATTAAAATAAAGTAATATTTGTCCATTTAACTTCCACAAAATCTTTTAAGGACAAGAATTTACCTTCTCTATGCAAAAAAAGGAAAACTGGGAGACAAAGAAACAGGACAACAATACACAACTTGGCCTGGATCCGAAACCAAAGAAAGTTTGTTTGTTTTTGTTTTCTCTTGCTTTAAAAAACTTTAAGACAATTGACAACACTTGAATAAAGTCTGTAGATTTAATACTGTTATGAATTTAATTGGCCAATTTTGATAACCGTGCTGTGGTTATATAAGAAGACTCCCTTATACTTAAATACTCACTGAGGTATTTAGCCATACAGGGCTATCTGCCTTGTCTACTTTACTCTCAGTGAGTCAGAAAAAACCTACAGATGCAAATACATAGATATGGATACACATGACACACAAAGAAAAAGAAAGCAAATGTAAAATGTTAACATTTGGGCTATCTGGATATAGGTCATACAGGAATTCTTTGTAATTCTTGCGACTTTTCTTTAAGTCTGAAAGGATTTTAAAGCAAATTTTTAAAAATTAGGAATGAAGGAAAGACAGAAGGAAGGAAGGAGTTTTGCCCTCTACTCTCCCTCTCTCTTGCAAAGGGCACCATGATCATCTTCTCTGTCTTGTTTGGTTGACTTTATTCATTTACTTAGTTTGGTCTTGTCAGTAAAATCTGATCTATCTTCAGGAAGAAAATTGCATTCTCATGAATATGTGAGGCTAATTTAACTAATAAACCTATCTTATGACATATTACAAGCAAATATTGATAGCAAGTATAATTGACCCAACTTCCTAGTAAGTAAGAAGATTTAAGAAATTTGGATAAAGTCATAGAATAAGTCAATGTTAGGATTAGAAGTAAAAACCAAGTTTCCTAGTAGTTCATTTAGTATGATTTTTTAGGCCAGAATTTTGTGATGCAGCAGCTATACTATAGTGGAAAATTACCCCTGGTAAGCTACAAGAGTTCATCAAAGGCAGAGGACCAGAGTCCTCTGTCTGCTACGGTGAGATGCTGGTCATATTGCTATGCACCCCATAAATCACAAATAATAATATCCTGAGGCATTCTCTTCTGTATTAAAAGATAAGAACTCTGTTTTTGTTTCTAGAACCATTGCTCTCTTTCTCTGCTTCTCATGGCTCATGTAATTCAGAAGATAGACTTCATTCAAAGAATGAAAAATAGGTGAGTCTGAATCCCAGTGCCTCTCTCCATCAATTCAGCCAGCTGCAGAACGTTATCTGCCTTGTAAGTAGCTCAGCTCCCTCTAACAAGATGAATTTCTTTCCTAAAACAGGTTTGTACTTAGCGCTTCACCACCGGTGGTGTCAGCACCACCCTGAGAAAAGTATGTGTTGGTCCGAGAAGCCCAAATATGACTTTACAGAGTACAAGTAGACCTCATCTTTGGAGGGGAAAAAAAGCATATAATATTCATGAATAATGAGCCTTAGGAAAAAAAAAAAAAAAGATTCTCCTTGAATCCAGGCAAACTGAGAGACAGGCAGAACTCCAAAGTCACTGCCAAACTAGAAACAGCTCCAAAAGCTTCATGCAAGCAGCATTCTTATGGGCTAAAATCTTTCTGCTCCAAGTGTAGAAAGGCCAGCTTCTTCTAGATCACCTGGGAGCTTGTTAGACATGCAGACACTCAGACCCCTCTACAGATAAAGTGAATCAGTGCCTGCATTTCTGCAAGATCTGCAATACATTAATATACACATTATTAGAGTTTGATAAACACAGGACTACAGGAAATGATGCAATAGCAACTTAAGCCTAGCAGAAGGGGGGAGGGATGTGCCCACACACAAATACTATTCCATGGCGAACAGAGCCACAAAAGAAAAGACTCATTCTAGTCTAAGCTACCCTCAGACCAAGATCCAGGGCTCTGCCACCGCACCCCTCTATCCATCCCTCCCCTGGTCTTGGCTCCACGACCAGCATTCATCCTAAGTGAAGAGGCTGAGCCACCTATGCTCTGTTGTCTTAGAAAAGTGTTCTGATGAGAGGCAGTTATAGCTCAGTGGACAGCATTTGGCTGTAGAAAAGTGTTCAGGTGAGATTAAGAACAGAACTACAATGAACGCAGCAATCCAGCTACCAGGTGTGTTTCCAAAGGAGATGAAATCAGTATGTCCAAAAGATATCTGCCCTCCCATGCCACACAGCATTATTCACAATAGCCAATTTATAGAATCAACCTAAATGTGCAGCAACAGATAAAGGCAATGTGGGATATAAACACAGCAGACACACAATGAGATATATACACAATATATACAGCCCTAAAAAAGGAAAGGAAGCCTGTCACCTGTGACAACATGGACACCATTTGTGTCACCCTGGTATATAGTGGGTGTCAGGCAAACTTTTCTTAAGTGAATGTTGAAATTTCCCTAGGGAAGTCTGGTTGGTTACCCAGTAGTATCTGCTGGACATCATTGTCATTTCTATAGCAATCTGCTGACCTCACCTAGTATGGCCACCCTTACTGAGCACACCTGTAATTTCTGCTGGCTAGAACCACATCTGCCAAATTGCTGCTGCCTCCCAGAGGATGGTAAGTTACTTATCTGGGCATTGCCAGTGGTTCACCTTAGGGCCAGATCTGAGTAATGCTTCTCTTATTCTACACCATTTTCTATTATTCTCTGGCAAAGAAATACAAAAACTGCACTGACTGTGCCTGAGTATCTTACAGGGTTGTGGTAGAACCACATTTTCAGCTTTCACTTCCAGGTCACATTCTCCATAAGACTCACGAGTGGGCCACAGGCAGATTGGAGAAAGAGACACGTAACTCAGAATCCCATCCCTCCTCTGAAGTTTTAGGGTGGCGTCATCATGTTGTCTCCCTCTTCCCAAGAGAGGGCATTTTCCCCTAGGATGCCCTTGGATCCTTCATGCAAACAAAGCTTTCAGAAGCCTCCTCTGTTATCCACCACTCCAGTTTGGTAGCTTTGTCCAGACTGGTTTGAACTCCAGTGTTGGACACCACTTAGATTCCAAGTGGCACCCCTAGCCAAATTTACAACTGAGTTCAAGGATATGTTGTGTTCTGTCTCTGTGGAGAATCACAGTCAATATGGAAAAAGTAGCCTTAAGGGGTAGAAAACTGGAAATGACAACATCATTTAGAAGATTATCACTTCTACTTCTGTCCTGAGTAAACAGGCAGCTGAGGACAGAAAGCAGAACCACACCACAGTTTCCTCCTCACCCAAATCCATCAGTAGACATTTGACTTATGTCTAACAACTTCAGTGGATAGATGAGAGAAAGGGCAGAGGGGGCAGCCAGACACTCAGTGAAGGGAGGGAGACAGGTGCAAGGGCGGCATGAGGGGAAATCTCACCCCGAGGGGTCAAGGGCTTATTCTGGACCCAGCCTAAATACCTTCCTTTCTACTTCACCAGCCCACCATCAGACAGGCTAAAAAACATATCGGGCATCTGTTTACATAACAAAAAGCTATTGGAAGGCATTTACACAACAAGAATGTGTCACTTGATTCCCTTTATGGAGGGTGCAGTGGGTTGAGTGGTGACCCCCAAAATGATGCAGCCACATCCTAATCCTGGGTACTTGTAAATTCAACCCTATTTAGAGAAAATGTCTTTGCAAATGCAATTATTATAAGTTAAGAGTTTTGAGATGAGATCATCCTGGATTAACCGGCCCTAAATCCAATGTCAAGTACCCTGATAAGAGGCAAAGACAAGAAGACACAGACATGGTGGAGAAGGTCGTGTGAGAGATAGGCAGAGACAGGTGTTCCACAGTCAAAGTCAAGGACCATCTAGAGCCCCCAGAGGCAGGAAGAGGAATGAGGAGTTTCCCCTCCCCCCCCAGATTCTTGGAAGGGAGTACAGTCCCTACTGACACCTTGATATCAGGCTTCTGTCTTCCAGAACTGTGAGAAAATAAATAAATTTGTTTTGTTTGAAGCCACAAGATTGTGTTTCAGTAGGCCTAGGAAACTCACACAGAGGTACCTACGTTTACAAACCAACCTAAACCTGAAATTGCTTCATTACCTGACTGTACTATTTTTAATTGTCTGGAAGACTAAAGAGGACGCCGTGCTTTCCCACGTCCATAATGCCCTCCTGGGTATAACGTGCGCCCATGTTTTTCAGCCCAAACTTTCAGGAAAAAAAAAATTGTTGTTTTAATTTTCTAATGCAAATTTTTATTTATTTATGTTTAGGTACTTGTTTTTGAATTATAAAGGAATTTTAGCATTTTTTTAACATATCATGGTATAAGAAATTTTATATACGAGAAATAATTACAAAATAATAAGAACAGATACAAATATGAGAAATTTTATGTACCAGTAGCAAATAGTACTACCTTTGAATAATGTGCTTCCTTATTGTTCCTCAAAAATTGGGGCAAAAAATGCACACAGAAAAATATAGTAGCTTCCTTTTATTGAGGAACTACTCTGTGCCAGGCTTCATCTCAGGAACTATACATATGCAACACCAGTTAATTCTTATAACAATCCTGCAAAGGTAATAAATTAGCCCCAATTTACATATATTAATTTAAAAGTCAAAGCTTTGCTGAAGATAACACAGCAATTAAATATTTAGGGTAGGATCCCACTCCAAATTCTGAGTGCTGTGTTCTTTCTCCTATCCTACAATTACACAAAAATTAAGATTTTTAACCCTCGTATTTCCTAAAGGGGAAAAAAAGTCAATTCAATTATGATACCACCTACACAGGAAACCAGATTCTGTCCGCAGTAGGATATCTGGTTTCAATAAGGCCAGAAATTGTCCTTGAGTTGCTGTGGGGGATGCCGAGGAAATTTATGAAATGCCTCGAATCTTCATCTGACAGAGGCTTTCTAAGGACTTCTAGAGGTTGTCCAGGCCAAACACATCCACACATCTTAAAGCATCGGCTTGAAACATGTCATGAGGAGAAATCAACTTTCACAACAAGAAGCTGCCCTTTTGATTTAAACAGTTTGCCCTCAAATGGAGCTAAAATGGGCCTCAATTCCTGCTTAGAAGCTACCCAGAATCCCAAGCCTTTTTCCTGCAACAGTCTTTCAAGAATTGAAAACAAAAAGTAGGACACATATGAAGGGAGAGATGTCTCTTGCCATTAGGCAGGCTTGGTCTCTGATCTCTTCTTTCTATGACATGCTTTCCAGACCCTTCCCCATCCTGGTTTACCTGCTAGTAATACACCAGTCTGCCCATGCTCTGCTTTCAGGGGGAACCCACAGCTCACATCACAGTGACAGCTGTGGCAGGGCTGAGGCAGAGTCATTTTCTCCTCTAATTTCACCCTCTCTCTGTCTCTCTCCAACTTGATTTTTACTCTGGCCTCTCATACTCTAGCTGATCCAAAATGCCATCCATCTACCAAAGGGTGGTACTGTTGATAACCATGCAAAGGCATTAACTCTCCGAAGCATTCCACCAACCCACTCACCCACCTGCCTCTAAAGTCTCCGTTTTGAAGTGGCAATGTGATCAATCAAGTCAGTTTCATGTTCCCAGCCCACACAGTACAGAGAAATAATTAATGACACTGACTGTTCTTGCTACAGAAGCAACTCAACTAGACAGCAGCCTTCAAAACAACAGGAAAGGAACACTTCACTTTCAGTCATCTTCTAAGAAAAGAGAAAAAATATATAGATAGATATGTATATATGTATACATAAAAGTAAAAAGCTATTGGCCTAAAAGACATAGCAGGGCTTATGCTCTACTGGCCTATGTAAAAACTAGGATTCTTCTTTTCACTCGGTGGTTAAGCATTTCACAGACACCACAGGCAGTGAAGAAAGAAATACTTGATTTAGAATCTATACCCAGCCCCCGTGGTTAGCAGCCTGGGACTTCCAAAGCCAACCCAAAGCGAGCACGCAGCACAAGGACAGCAGAGGCCCCTCCGTGCCATCCATCATGGGCTCCCAGCAGCTCTGCCTCATTTCCTGCCCAGCAGACCCAGGGAGTAAAGACTGGCTACATTTCTCCCATTCACATTCCTGTCTCTCTCACCCCCCACCACCATCTTCACCCCTCATCCTTGTTTTGAGATAGCCCAGGGGTCAGCCTCTTCATTACAAAAAAAATCAAATCCACCTTGCACAGGAAGAACCGTGAGGTGCTAAGGGCCCAGGCTGTTGCACCTTATGCAAGGTGTCAGGCCACACCCACCACCCATGCTGTCTCTGAAGGAAAGCCCCTCTGAACTGCTCATTTCTCATGTCCCTAACCTACTCAGTTTTACCCTCCCTTAAACATTTACTTCCTAAATTAGATTTCCCACCACCTGCATTATTTCCACAGAAACAGCGTGGAGTGATTTAGAATTTGGATCTTAGAGAACCTGTCTTATGGCAATGGTTTTTCATCTGTCTTCTGCAGTGATCTAGGGTACCAGAACCACCTCAGGAGGCAAAGAAAAGGCCCACAGAATGGGCTTTGTACCCAATCACACTTACTACTTTTACGCATAGGAATTCTATGTAGGATTTTTTTTAATAGGAATGCTTTTTCACCCAAATTTTTTTTCAAGTGACATTACTAATTACTACAGTGAAACATTCCTTCCCTCACCTATCACCCTGTGACCATGACACACACACAGAGAAAGATGCTTCTTCTCTGCTTCATCATGAAGGAGAAAAAGCTCAGAAAATTCTTTGTGTTAGACAGTAAAAAGCCAGTCAGAATGTTTACTGCTTCAGCTTCTCCCAGTTCCTGGGATGGCAATATCAGAGAGCTCGGGATCATCCAGTCCAGCACTTCATTATTCACATGTGAAAATGAAAGAGGTTAATGGCTTGCTTTATTAACTTAGAGGCAAAAATCAAAGTTGCTACCACAATTTCTTTTATACATGGTAAGCGCTCAGTGTTAAAAGAATAAGTGTTTACCTAGATAATTTGTTAATGTATACCTAATTCATTCCAGAAATTCCAGATGTTTTCTAAGAGACACAAAACAAAAAAGAATGACATTACTAGGTATCAACCCAAACCAAAGGAAATAATTTTATCAAAAAGATACCTGCACTCAAATGTTTATTGCAACACAATTCACAATTGCAAAGATCTGAAATCGACCCAACTGCCCATCGATTCATGAGTGGATTAACAAAATGTGGTGTATGTAGACCATGGAATACTATTAACCCATAGAAAAGGGTAAATTAATGCATTTGCAGCAATTTCAAAGGAACTGGAGACTATTACCCTAAATGAGGTATCTCATTAGTGGAAAAGCAAACACCATATGTACTCTCTAATAAATCTGAACTAATCTATGAGCCCACAAGTACACAGGGGAAAGTAAAAATCACTGGAAATCAAGCAGGGGAAGGATGAAAAAAAACCCACCTACCAGGTATAATAAATACTATTTACATGATGGGCACGTTTTTAGACCTGACTTAAGTTATGTATCAAAAACATTTGTAACCCCTTAATATTTTGGAATTTTTTTAAGTCTAAACCAAAAAAGGAATGACATTTAATAGCAGTGAAAAAGAATGAGTAGATTATGATCAGAGCTTTTCTCGTCTTGGATTCAAGCTCCAAAAATTTGTTCTTTGTACCCGCAATGAATCTCAAACAATAACAAAAAAAGAAAAGAAATGTTTTCTTTCCCTTCTCAAGTACTTAAGACTCTGAAAATTTACATCCATTGCCCTTCTAGGCTGTTTTAAACTTGAAGTAATGAAAAATTTTCTATTTAGAACTTCAAATAAGTAGAGAGGAATTAATGAGGACTTGCAAGTAAGGAGGTTTCTTTGTGGCTAATATCTTATCTTTGGGTACAGCATTAAAATAAAGTACGTTTGGTTTTCTCTAAAGACTACTGCCTTTACAGATAGATTTGTGGTTATGACAAACAGCAGGCCAAACAGAGGGCCTAGAGAGGTACACAAGACAACACGTGTTGGGATTGCCCTGATCGTTGTGTGCACGCACTTCTAAGAGACTACAGTCTCGCTTCCCCAAGACTTGCCCGTGAAGCAGCAGCAATAGCGTCCTGTTAGCAGTGCAGATTCTCAGGCCCCACCTCACCCCACTCTATCAGAATCTGTGTTAATCTCAAGGTGATTTGAACACACACTAAACTTGGAGAAGCAGTGCCCAACAGCATCCTTAAACTCACCAGCGCAGATATGTAAAATGTAGCCAGAGAACAACCGAACGCAGTCTGGGCCATAGAGTTGGCATGGCGCACATCCATGACAGGGCTTCTTGGAGGAGAGAATTGGGGTTTGGTTTTTGTTTGTTTGTAGAGGTTTCTATTCTCCTCATTGATCTTTGGAGAAAATACCAAAAGAAAGTCAAATGGGGAAAGGTACTTTTTGATCCAATTTGTTTAGTCATGCTTTGGCACACATCGACAAAGATATCACCCCCAGGGGGCATAATTGTTCCTGAGAAGTGACTTCGTTGGAGAGAAAACTTTTGTTTCCAGAGGCGAAGGCTACACAGCATGGAGTGGAATAGAAATATGGCGATTATCCAGTTCATTTACTTGCTGTACACAGCCAGACAAACCAAACCAGGTAGTGCAGGCCATAGAAAAACATTCCAAGGTGCCTGAATTATCCAGGTCCACTGTTAACATGGTTGGAATGAACTGGACCACAGCCAGCCTTGCCCATCATTCTGTGCTTTCAAGGGAGTCTGCACCAGCAGGCGTGAGACAGGCAGGGGCGCATGTCAGTAACCCCCGGACCCAGAGAGCATCTAACAAAGGGTGACATTAGACTTTGGCAGAGCTTCGGCTACACTGTCCACAAAGCAGTTATCACATGGAAGGCAGGGCACCATGCCAAAATACAGATACTGGGACCAACCAAAGGATAATTGCTATAAATCCTATTCGGGGAGTGAAGACAGAGATGTCAGCAGAACACGTCGCCTGGCCGGGTAGCAGCACACACAGGACTACAGGGTAAAGTCCGACAAGAAAGGGAAGATTTTTTGAAAAGGCCAAATTTGTTCAAACAAGGTATGGCAGGCCAGCTGGAAGACATGTCAGTCAAGGACTAGACGCTCTGCTCAGAGGTATTTCTGTCACTTGTACACGACAGCTTCTCAAAACTAAATTTAAGGAAAAATTATAGCTAGATTTTCTCCAGGCAAGGGGTGTATGTTCTTACTGCAATTTAGGAAACTGGTAGATGAACTAGTGTTTGTTCGGCCCCTGCTAAGTGGCAGGCTCTTGGCATAAATTGGCTATTACAGGGCAGGGGGCTGGGTAACCCTGGTATCAAAACTGCGTCTAATGCGTTCTTATTTGGACCGTAGGGACCCCTGAAATTCCTGAAACTGTATGAAAAATTTTACATGTATTCCTATATATATTTCTTTGTGAGGAGAAAAGCCATAGCCTTGAGCAGATTCTCAAACAACTCCATGACTCCAAAAAGGCTAAGAAGTACAGTCAGCTGGATGAACTCGGGAGGAGGAAGGAGCTGGTTCTACCAAGTGTTCTCTGCCAGGCTCTGTCCTGATGGCATCATCTAATCTCCCTAAAAACTCCGGTAGAATCATCCCTATATCACTGCGAAGGAAAGCCAGGCTAAATGTAAACAAGTGGCCTTCCCAGGTAAACACACCCAGTCACTGCAAGGCCTAAAATGTAAACTCAGACCTACCTAGTCCCAAACTCTACCCTTGTCTCTACTATGGTGCTTCTGGGTATGTTTTTGTGGGGAGTTGGGGCAGGGGACAAGGAAGGTATCAGGGAAGGCCAATGTGACATTTTATCTGGCTCTTGTTAAGTGTGGGGCTCTAGAGGTAAAGGAAAGGCGTTCTAGGTAGAAGGGACGAGGTAATTTGAGGCAGAGACGTAAGAAAGGAGAAAACGTTAACCAAGGACATCATCCCCCTCCTATTGACTGAGACGCTCCGTTAAGACTTGAGAGCCAAGTAACAGTCATGAGCTAAACACATCTGAGGATTAAAGTTGGAGCCCATTTAGTCTTAAATTTCCTGTCTCCCAAACCCCAGTGCAAATAGAGGAGAACCTCTCCTATCAGAGACCCTGACATAAAGCCCAGGAGCCGTTTAATGCCCAATATTGATTAAAACAAGAGCATTTTGTTTATTTCTAATGCATCTTAGGCAGGAAGAACAGGTGCACTGCAGGTCAGGAAGAAGCCAGGAGCTTACCCAGGGCCACTGGAGCCCAGACAGCACATGGCCTCTCTGGAAGGAAAAGATCATCCATTAAGTGTGCAGGGATTTGATGCATCTCCAGGCCCTCAAGACTGCTGCTGTCTCGACATAAGTAATATTCGGAGACGAAATATTCCATGTGCACCACAATACACTTAATCAGGCTTTAGACACACACTGACTATACAGCGGGACCCTGCTGCCTTTTGAAAGGGAAAAGCCAGTCAATGAGGGGAATATTCACATGGAATCTGATGTAATTGAATTGTGATTTTAACAGATGGCAAACCCTCACCCAGGCTTACTTGCTTCCTGTCCCAGCCCTCCCCAGATACACAGCAGACTATTCGACCAGCACCCTGAGCCAGCATTCTCCAGCTCTGGTATTATTGTTAGTAGTTAACTCTTTTTTTAAGGAGTCATTTCACAAGCAATATTACTGTTCAGGTAATAACTCCAAGGAATCTTCTCACTGGTTTGAAAACAAATTTAAGTGTGTAACAGGCCAAACCTCTTCAGGATCCCTGGATGGGAAGTCTTAAGATTTTGTTTCCTGTAAACAGAGGGCAAATGGATATTTAAAAGATAAAGGTGAATGATAGTCACCTTGTTTCAAGGAAGAAAAGTTCCTTGAGGGCAGGAGGAGGTTATGTGCTGATTGATTTCATATTTGTTAAGTCCTCGTTATCTTCATAGACCACAGAAAATAAATCTATCGATATATTTTGTTAAAGGAAAAACGGGTTGCTCCCTTTAGAAAGGACCAAGCACCGTTCCCTTTGATGCCTTCTTTCCTTTATACTGATTAACAACTTGAAAGAGAAGTTTCTGTTCTAAAAAAGAAAATAAGCAGGAAATACTGCGTTCTATGCCATAAAACCTGAATAAAAGAGTCTCTCTCTCTCCTAAATAATGAGGTGGTTAGAAATGAAGGAGTTATAGGGGAGGGGGCCAGGGGAGCTTATCATCCCTGAAAACATTTCACATTCAAAGCCCACAGAAGCTAAAACCCTATATAATTACGAGATTTCATACTTGGTATTTCTGAAGCCATAGTTTCTACTGGAATGAATGTGCTGCCTAAGGAAACCTAAAAATAAAATTTTGAAAAACAACAACAACAAATAAAAAGGCAGACAAATTTCTGAGTCACTACTATCAAGACCAGCAAATGTATGCCTATAAATAAATGTATTTCTTGTGCCCACCAGCACATCACCAAAAAGTGCTATCCTTAGGCAGAGGGAAATGGCACAGGAGAAGAGGTGGCTACAATATGGCAAACGTGACCCCACCAGGACCATGCAGAGGCTCGGGGACACAGGGTTCCAGACAGAGATCACGGGGAGCCCAACTGCAAGGGCTTATTGTCAATCCAGTGGGGGTGCTGCTTGGTAAGCACGTCTAATTGGGTTTTAAATTTTAATCCATAAAGTGATTACTAAAGGACTCCAGGCTGCTGAAATGATGAACCAACTGCTTCTGAAGCTGGCAGGGAGGCCAGAGCCAGAGTTCGGGTTTTCTTTTTTTTTTATTGTTGGGGATTCATTGAGGGTACAAGAAACCATGTTACACTGGTTGCATTTGTGGGGAAAAGTCCCTCTTACAATCGTGTTTTGCCCCCAAAAGGTGTGGCACACACCAAGACCCCAAGACCCCACCCCCCTTACTCCTGCCCTCTCTCTGCTCTTCCTTTCCCCACCCCTCCCTCATTCTTTCTCTCTCTGCTCTCCCTTCCCTCACCCCCACCATGTCAATAATTGTCACTAATTGTCCTCATATCAAACTTGAGTACATGGGATTTATGCTTCTCCATTCTTGAGATGCTTTACTAAGAATAATGTGTTCCACTTCCATCCAGGTTAATACAAAGGAGTTCGGGTTTTCTGTCATGGCTCCCTTCCTCCCTTCCCTGGTCCTTCTCAAGTTTCTGATTTCTTCTCAGTGGGCTGACTTTCCCGAGCATGGTCTCCCACCCACAGGAAAGAGTTTCTCTTCCTCCCCAGCTGTTCCGTGTGTGTGTGCCTGTTTCTCTCTGAGTGCACACGCACATGTGCACACAGTACATTTCTTTGCCTCTTTCCGACCCCATGTTCCAATCACTGCCTCCTCTACCCTTCCAATTTAATCTACTTCTATACATAAGCATTGCTCTTTAACAAAAAGATCATGCACTGAGATAAGTTTGGGGGAAATTGTCTTAAAGAGCTTATGGCAGGGAGCACAGCTGACTGGGCCAGCCCCCTCTCCTCGATGGCCCTCCTTCAAGTACTGCTTCTAATAGGTAATTAATTAATCATCAGAAGAGAGAGCAAAAGGTGAATCTTTTGAAAAATAGCATATTATACAACTTGGTTTATTTAACAAACCATGTGTCAGCTCTGGTTCTAAGGCATTTATGAATTTTAACCACCTGTTTACTCCTCATAACGAGCCTGTGAGGGTGACATTATTCTTCTCCTTTTCCCAGAAGCCTGGAGCACAGAGAGGTCAAGTCACTTACGTAATGTGACACGACCAGGAAGTGACCATCAGGACAGCCACCCAGAGAGTCTGTCTGTGGAGTTCATGCGTTTAGCCACTACACTCTGCTGCTTCTGATTGGATTGAGTGCACCTTTGTCCAACACAGGTGCAGATGAAAATTTGCATTCTTGCCTGCGCATTCTATCTACTGGTAAAGGCGAGTAACCAAATACTGCTCAAAACTCATGTTTACTGCCCCCACCATTAACAACACATGTGTTGGCAAGAAATAGTCCAGACCAATCTCTCACGCATCCTTCTCTGCATTCCTTTTTCCAGTCCATAGACATGATCACATTACATTCTCTTTCCAAAAAGCATCTTCTTAACACCATCCTCAAGGACTCTTCCCTACTGCGCAGCAAGGTTCACTAGAGCATCCCAGCACAGTCACGCATATACAGCCCTGGGGCTATCAACACACAGGCCCAGGAAGCTTCCCTAGAAAAGAATTAGTGTTGGTCTAGAAATTCTCCTTGTTCTGCGCTGGTGGTAATCTGCCTACCTTCCTTTGATCCTCAGTTAAAGTGGGCAAAATAAACCCAAGACAATATGGGAAAGCCAGAAGAGCAATTTTATTCTTTCTCTATGGCAATGATAATAACATATTTGTGTTCTGCAGGACTGATGTTTTTAGTGAAGTTTCTTCCAAAGTTTGATGTGCTTTAGGACTTTAAAACCCCAAGGCCCCAGGATTTTTCCCTCATTCAAAAATGGATGGTTCTGCTTTTCGTTTAAGGTGCAGTTTAGAAAGAAGCAGCCTGTGAAACCAATTAACTAATTGGAAATCACTTAATGACTGTGGCAGCATTTTGGATTTCTGGCGTTGGTTCACAGCAGTCAAGAGAAATTGCTTTCCAATATTATGATAAGGTAAGCGGTGGCGGTCTCGCGGGGGGGGGGGGGCTGGAGGCTGCTGGGAGAAACAATCAGCTCTAATATGCCCACCAAAATAATGGAGACATTAGAACATGGAACTCAGTGATCGTAAAGCAAGCACAACATAAAAACCCAAAGATGGGGAGATCTGCTGAGAATAAATGTGCAGCAGACTTCCTTGCTATGATTTTTTGAGAGTGTCACATAGACATTATGCTGTGGAAATGGCTCTCACAGACAGCAGGGCCTATGAGGAAAGGGAGGTGACGTGAGGGAGAAGGAAAAATAATAGAGTGAAATGCTCAGCCTACAACGATTGTCCGATTCATTGAGTATGAATATAGTCATCGTTCACATTAGGGAAATAATCTAGTTAATTACTCAAGAGTTAACATAGCCAGAAAAAATAAACTGCCCCAAACACATATTTTATCTGTGTGCCATTTGTTTGCTTCAAAGTAGTGAATCCTGTTTTCATATAGTAAACGAGAAAATATCATGAATGGCATGTCAATCAGGTTGATAAAAGTATCTCAGATTGCATGTGAAGCCCCCACACTGTACCCCATGGTTGAACTAATGTACACAACTATGATTCAATAAAAAAAAAAAAAAAGTAGTGAATCCTTTGGTCTTATTTCTAAATAGCATAATTCATGGAACCAAAATCATAAATGTAAGAAAATGATATCAGCCATCTCTAACATACATACAAAATTCCTCTTTGTTTTAAAAGAAAGAGATGAGGGTATACATAGGCAAAAGCAACTTAAAATGGCTTTCAGGCAGTCATTGCATCTTGCTTCTGGGCCTCAGCATCGTTTGGGGACTGCGGCGGCTCTCTCCACCTCCCTCTGCCTTAGTTTACTCAGCTACAAAATGGCCTCACACCTGTTAGTAGAAATAAATACTCAAATGATGGTCACATTTTGTAAAACATGAAGGCATAACACTACAAATTCTCCCAGCAATGACAAACTGTCGCTTTTTCTTCCCCATTGGTACAGTAAGTATAGGCAACAGAGACTCTCTCTGGGAGATATTTGCTGTTGTTTTCCAACATGAAGGAAATTCTATCCCCAGGCATGTCACTTCACCGCCTGCGTTTGGGCCTTACCTAGTCCCCAGCTTTATTAATTCGGTAATGATGAGCAATGTAGATGCCTCCACTGGGTACTGGCTTAGATGCCTGCTTTGTACTCAGCCATTACCCAAAGGACAAAAGGACAGAAGGTGTTCTCTTTTCAGGCAGAAGCATAAATAAAGACAAGTGCCACTCACACAGATCTCTCTGGCAAGCATCAGCCCACCAGACCGTGGGACAGCACTTGCCCTTTCTTCTCACCTCCCTCCGATATTAGGTGCTCATTCAAATCAGGCTTCACTTTGTACAGCCACATCCCTGGAAGTCCTTCACACAAGAGAAAACACCAGGACAAGGAGGGCAACATTAAAACTACAATACACTGATAATTCTTCCTTAAAAACAATGCTCCATCATGTGTTGGGGAAAAAAATGTTCAAATTATTACCTTTCCTGTAACTTAATTTCTCATCTGCATTCCAGAAAGTGACATCTTACTTGCATCAAGATTATATCAAGACAATATCTAGACAACAGGGCTGATAAGCTGATTTTTAATTACCAGGAGAGATGATCAATAAGTAAAACTCAGCATTGAACCTAATGATATGGTGGGGAAGCAACCACATCAAGAATTTCCCAGATGTGTGTCGAACTACTTCATGAAATAGGAGGGAATGATTTTAGTTCTTCTTAAGAAAAGAAAAACCTCCAATGTAGCACAGGAGAAAAATCCTGCAAATTAACCTTTCAGATGGATTCAGAATATTTTCCAGGTTGATGAACATGAAGAAAAACATGTAATTCAATTGATAGCGTTCATCACACTGCCTGGTGATCCAAAGATGAGGCTATACCTAAAAGGAGAGGCTGAATGCCAATTGTACAGCTTGGCCCTCTGGAGCTTAAATGCCCCCGCTCAACGCATTTTAGTCTGTTGTGCAAAGACAAGACCGAGGCCAAATTCTAACAATAGCTCTTCTCTCTCTCTCTGAGTCCTTGAATTACTAAATGTTATTACAAAAAGAAAATATACTTTTATCTACGTTGTTACTTTTTCCCTCTGCTGTCTTCTGTGGCTTTGCTTATAAGCTCACAGTTTATAGTTAAATTGGACAATTACTTAAGCAAGAAGTGCATAATTAATGAACAGTCACTGTATATGTTTGGGAAGCTGTGACCCAATCATCAAACAGATAGCTGAACCACTAAAATAAATGACTTCTTCCATGCATTACCTGATCAGCATTTGTTTAGAAGTTCCTTGGTGCCCTATCAAAATTCTAATCAGTTCTATTTAAATTACATTTTTTGCGCTGCATTGTTATAAATGCTAATTTATGCCTAGAATGGAACAGCTTTATTTCTTACCTCCTGAAGAAATGGATGAATAAAAACATACTTCTACAGAGCATAAAAGACTATCAAGGGTTCAATGACTATTGGATTTTGCAGTTGCCAAAACACATCCTGAAACTCCGAGCTGAAGCTTCAGGAGACAACAAGGACATTCAAAACGTCTCACAACAAAGCCATCCCCAAGAGGAGGCCAAGGTCTGTCACAGCAGCATCTGCAACCACCACCGGACTTTCTGCCGTTGGGGACAGGGCAGCTTTGAGGATGATGAAGAGAAAGAAAGGGAGATTCTTACAGCTTGAGAATAACGATCCAAAGATTCTCAAAGGCAGATGGTTATTTCAGAATTTCTAGGCAACTTTGTTATGTGGAGAGGAATTTCTCCGAGCCTTGTGTCCCATCTGCTTTTGCCAATGATGTTCATGTCCACCAGCTTGTAGGCGGTGACAGATATCAAATGGTAACTCCACATCTTTTTTCACAATTACGTTGGTCTCCAAATTTAGCAGCAAAATATCACCCTGAGCAACTAGCGCTTCTCCACCCAAGAGAAGACTGAAAAAGCACACTTTGCTCTCTCCGATGGGCCAGGCCAAGCCACTTCAGCCTAGGCCTGGTCCGGATGGACCCTAAATCATTTGCGATCTAGGGGACCTCAGAAGAGAGAAAAAATTGTGGATGGTGTTCTAGAAATAGCTAGAAATCTCCTAATGAGGCCATAAAGGTCCTGTTTTTAAAAGTGCTTCATGGAACATGATGCGCCCAGCCCCTTCTGGGCTCAGCGTCTGTGGAAATCAGCGAGCCTGTCATTATACTGCCTGGAGTGGGAGGCATCAAATTCAGAATTCATTGCCTGAAGTTTCTTATAAGCCGAGGAATTACCTTGAGAGGATTGAATTTCCAAGTGCAAGTCAGCAGCTGCTAGGGAAGCCAGGGCCACCTCAATCATCCTGCACGAGCAAGTCTCTTGCGGAGAGGGGGCGAAGGGAGGCTAGATCAGCCCAGCTTAGGGCTGCGTGGCCAGGGGAGTGGAAAACACAGGTTCACACAGGCATTTAACCTCGCTTAAGCTGTGCAGCGTGGCTGAGGCTTAAAACAAGGTTGGAACATTTTCTCTCTTATTATCACCTTGATAACCTGTGCTTGTAGCTAGGAAGGAGTGTCACAAAGAAGGGGAGACCCTGGGAGAGGCAGGGTGGGCCATAGCACTGAACCAAAGGGGCACAAGTTGCTATTTTCCTGTTTTCTGCGTGCAGTTGGAAAGAGGAAGAATGTTCTCTAAATATTCCTACTTTTAAATAGAAACTGTTTTCCAGACTGCGTGGCTAATCACTGCATAGGAAAGGGAAGAAAAGAATAGCTTTCATTCATTTTCTTTGAAACCTATTCATTACACTTCGAAAGCAAAATTTCTCTATGAAATACCTGTGTATTGGTGGCATTTCTGCAAGACCTAGGGGTGGGGGCAGGAGAACAGAGATGGGAGAAATGAGGCAGAGCCCAGGGCCTGACGACCTTCTGACTACCCCGACAGAAAGTGGCTGCAAGTCTTTCACCAGCCAGAGTGGTCCTTGGGGAGAAGGCAACACAGTCCCTTCCTACACCTTCCCAAAGAGGGGCAAAGGGAGCTGGCTTCCCTGCTCCGTGGCCGAAACCAACCCTGAAAGGGAGTCTTTTTTTTTTTTTTTAATTGTTTGGGATTCACTGAGGGTACAAGAAACCAGGTTACACTGATTGCATTTGTTAGGTAAAGCCCCTCTTACAATAGCATCTTGTCTGAAAGGGAGTCTTTTAGAAAAATTGAGCTCCATGGTGCTATTTCTCAATCTTGTTTAAATCGATTATAATCATAACTGATTCTAACATTCATAAAAATCCCTCTTCCTCTTCTAAAACTATTTGAATTAAACCCAAATTAATGCCCTATGACGGGAGCAGGTTGGTTTTAAAGGCTCACTGCATTTCCTAGCACCAGGTGACTCGAACACCCACCCACTACTCTCCTGCCTGAGAATCCTTAGGCTTGAAACCAGAAGTCCTAGATAATATTTCTGGTTAAATCCTTGTATCACTTAACATTTTTCACTTTTCTAATCTAAAGAAAGAAAATTGGGTCCCTGGGGGAAGGTGTATTGTCTACTTTATAACCAAATTTTCACAGATTGTGATGCTTGATCACCATTGTGATTATCATCTTACTGTCATTGCAGGAATTTAAAACATTAACTGAGCGTCTACAATTTCCCTGACTCTATCCAAGATAAACGATTTGGGTGTTTTACAAAATCATAGTTACCATTGACTCCAGGCCAATAATTTGGCATTTCATTTCAAAATGTTGCTCATATTAGAAATACGAGACAAGAGGTCAAAGAGACATATTCCACCTGTGAAATGATTCACATTTTCAATACGTCAGTTAGCCTCCATCCATACTAGTTACAGAAATGCTGAACAGCCAAAGATGGAGTCCTGCTACAGAGCTCTACAGGCTTCACTCCAGATTAAAACTGGTAATTAATCAATATTGCATATACCTTATTGTTCAATCTTTTTAGCAATTACTTAGAAGACAAATTAGCTCATTAAACTTGAAGATGGCACAAATCTGGAAGAGATTGTATTCCACATGACTCAAAAATTCTTGCTAGGCTGCAGCAATGGAAAAAATTTAATATGAGATACCATAAAAAAAGAGCAGCCCTGCATTTAACTTCAAAATATCATTTTAGGCATATCATGTTTTACTAGAAATCCTGTAAAAACCAGAGGGGCTCTCAGTTTGCTCAAAAATCAGTAGAAGCCAGTGTGATATGGCTGCCCAAAATGCTAATGCAATTTCAGATGACATTAAGAGACACCAAGTCCAAAACAGGAGAGGTGACAGTTCCATTGAACAGTGGTCAGATACCACACGAATAAGAGAGAAAAAGTTCATACAATCTCTTTCACCAACCTTGCAAATCTGAACAAGTCATGTGATTTGCACCCTAGTGTTCTCATCTGAAAATGGAAATCATAAACAGCTGACATCTTCTCTTAAAATTGTAGAATCAAATGAGTTAATTTCGATAAAAGCATTTTGAAAATTACGAAGGATCAGTGTACCGGGCATCTGCTGTTTGTTATTCAACAACCACTGCTTCTTTCTGCCAAATGCAATTCAACCCTCCTTTGGGGAACATCTCCTCCACCATTCTTAGCCTCGTGGTATGCCCAACTTGGCTGAGGCCACAGATGCTGGTTTAGGGCTGGCCACATAACCAATCAGAGCCGAGGAGATGTGAGGAGACTATCCTGGCCTTCTGAGAAAAAGAAGCTCCTGCTCCTTAGCTGTATATAGTCATAGAAGAAGCTGAGTCTTGGTACAACATCCTACCACCCAGGGAGAAGTCAACCTGAAGATCAAGCTGAACCAACAAAAAAGGCAGAAATGAAAGAGACAAAGAAAGCAAGCCCTGATGAACTCACTTGATATTCTGGATCAGACCGTCCTCCAGCTGAACCTAGTGTTCCCTTGGCCTGTTCTGTATTCCCAGCCCATGTATTACCTTCGTTAAGTCAGTTTGAGCACGTGTTTTATGTCCCTTGCAACAGGAAGAGTCCACAATTATTCTAATCTTTTGGAAAATCCAGTTATTCAAATTGATGAAAAGAATACATAAAAGAATTTTTAAACAGGATAGAGAGATATTCCACAAAAATCTTAGTTTAGATTTTGTTAGATGATGATGATGATGTAAGACTGTGTTTGCTAATACATGCAAAATTTAACTACTGACTCTGCCTTGGATTCTAAGACTTACATAAGAAATTACATAAAAACTTTGTTCTCAAAAGAATTTTTAACATTCTGCCTCTGGGAAATCCATGTTTCCAGCCTGCCCCATCTTGTCTTCCTTGTCTCCCTGCTGAGCTAATAGCCAGATCTCCAACTAAAACAGCAGTGCCCATCTCTGATTAATGGGACCTTCCCCCCACCTTTTTTAATGGCTTCCTCCCATTGCGATTTCAATCAGAACATTGCTGAGAATCCCTCCTGGTGCCTCTCCAGGACCACTTTTGTTGCCATTTTTTATATACTGCTCCACAAGAAGAGAAAAGCCAAAGAAATGTCCTGTGGACTGTGAAGAAATTATAGTATTTTCTAGCCAGAAAGGCATCTAGGTACCATCTGATCCAGGGGTCAGCACTGGGCTAAATGTGGCTCATCTAATTCTTAGGTTATTAAGTATGAACTTTTCCTTAAGTACTAAGTTTAACAGTTGAAATCTCTGGCATTTCATGTTGACACTTCTTGTTTTATTTCTATTGTGAAGGTACACCCTCATTCTTTCAAATGAATGTTTTGGCTCATGATTATCTTTCAGATTTTTCTTTCTTTCTTTTTTTTTTTTTTTTTTTTGAGGCAGAGTCTCAAGCTGTCACCCTGGGTAGAATGCCGTGGCATCACAGCTCACAGCAACCTCCAACTCTTGGGCTCAAGCAATTCTCCTGCCTCCGCCTCCCAAGTAGCTGAGACTACAGGTACCCGCCCCAATGCCCAGCTATTTTTTTGGTTGCAGCTGTCATTGTTTTGGGGGCCCAGGCTGGATTTGAACCTGCCAGTTCAGGTGTATGTGGCTGGAGCCTTAGCCGCTTGAGCCACAGCCAAGCCATCTTTCAGATTTTTCAAGAGGAGTTTTTGTGAAACCATGGATAAGTCAAAATTTCATGTTATTATATTTTTGAATATGAGTTCTGTCCTGGAACCAATGCAGCTTAGATAGCTCAAAATATCAACAAAGTGTTTGGGAAAGATGTGGCTAATGAATGCATAGCAGGTCAATTGTTTGAGAAGTTCTGTTCTGGTGATTTTAATCTTGAAAATGAGCCACATGGGCAACCGGAGACCAAGGTAGATAAGGACGGACTGAAAACTGTAGTGGAAACGAATCCATCTCAACCAATGTGTGGATTAGCAGCAATGTTCGATGTTACTGTTCCAACAATATTGGACCGCTAGAACATATTAGAGGTAAGGAAGCTGGATAGATGAGTTCCATATGAATTAAATGAGCATCAGAAGAGAAACTGTCTCGAGCTTGCCTTTCTTTGCTGCCATGACATAAAGGTGAGCCCTATACCACATTGTTATATGTGATGAAAAATAGATTATTTTTAACAATCACAAGCGTTTGGCACAATGGTTGGATAAAGATGAAGCACTGAAACACAGTTCAAAACCGATATTCATCCAAAAAAGTTAATGGTGTCTATTTGGTGGTCCAGCACTGGTATTATCCACTACAGCTTCATGAAACCTGATCAATTGATTACAGCAGATGTCTACAGCAACCAAATGGATGGCATGATGAGGATGCCTGCGATTAAGCAGCTGTGATCCATCAATGGAGACAGGCCAATCCTCTTGCAAGATAACACTGTCACCCAAACAATGCCGCTCAAATTACAGAAGTGGGACTTGGAAATTCTCTGTCATCCATTGTATTCCACCAGATCTTGCACCAACTGACTATCACTTCTTCTAGGCTTTGAACCATTTCTTGCAAGGAAAAATACTCAATTGTCAACAAGCTGTGGAAAACGCCTTTCATGATTCCATTGTCCCTGGTTTTCCAGGCTTCTTTGCTGCTGGTATTCACTGTTGACATGGCAAAATTACATTAATAGTTTAGGCACATACTTTGAATAATTGTACTGCTTCTTGCTTGAGATATAATAAACTAAAATTTTGATTCAAAATTGGACATTTCATATTGATTACCTCTATAAATGTTTTAGCAAATAAAGTTTTATTTGAACACAGCCATGCCCATTTATTACATAGTATTTGTCTGCTTTCACACTATAATGGCAGAGTTGAGTAGTTGAGACAGAGACCATATGCCTGGCCTACAAAGCCTATAATATTTACTATCTGGCCCTTTACTAAGAAATCTTGCCCAACCTCTGGTATAGTCCATTATCTAGCTTTTTAAAAAGAAACTTAGACTGGAAAGGCTAGGTAATAACAAATGAGAGGCCAAACTCACATTTGTTCCACATAGTGGCATTTTCATGTTCTACTCCTATGTCCCTAGCAGATTATAGATATCCTATAGGGAGGGATTGTGCCTCATATTTCTGTGGTCCCTGTATCCCACTCAATAGAGGCTGAGTACTAAAACCACCACTAAAACTAGTTAAATAAATGCAAAGTTATTCAGGAAACAGTGAACTCATTCCGAAACATCTAAGCAAACCATCTCCTCTCCTACCTCCATAACCTTCATATATTTGTAGCCACAAACCAGGGATTCTCCACTGGACATCAAGCCACTCCCTATGACATCATCTGTAAGATGTCATGAAAGCACCTTGCAGAGTGGTGAGGGTGAGATGATGAAACAGGGTGTGAGGCGTGCAGCACAGAGCCTGCAACACATACCACACCTGAAGTGGAGCCCCTGATTATTTTTATGATGGTCATGAAAATGGGGGCATCCATACTGAGATATAACTGGGTCATGAGGGCACATGTAATTACTGCATACCTCCACAAGCAGAGAGGGAAAATTCAAGAAGGTGGATTCCACCCTTAATTTCTGCAACAATAGAACCCACATTCAATTGTTGCCACCGAAGGAGGAATACGAGAGCGAAATGTCCTCCGAGATCCCAACAGTACCTGCAGTACTAGAAGGAAAGAAAGAAGATTCTTTCCGGGCAGCACCTGTGGCTCAAAGGAGTAGGGTGCTGGTCCCATAGACAGGAGGTGGTGGGTTCAAACCCAGCCCCAGTCAAAACTACCAAAGAAAGAAAAATGATTCTTTCCCTAGAGCTAAAGCATTATAAATGTCAATACTGAATAAAGTAAAGAAAAACATTATGTGTCAAACAGCGTGTATACCGCATGACCCCACTGTGGCCAAAGACGTTTGTCCTGATTCTCCCCACAGTGTTCTCACCTGATACCAAGGGCTTCCCTCTGGTCACACCAGCCCTTGTCTACTCTGAACCCTTCTTTAGATTCCTTTTATGGCCATAACTCTCTCAGCTAATAGGAATGGAGTATCATTGCTCAACAGCATACCATGTTTATTGCATGAAACTTTTAGCTATGGGCAAAATATTTTTGCCATCCCATCCCTTCCTTTTGCCAAAAAATTGTGCTTATAATGTTATTTTCTATGTTGACAGCCTCTGATATAGAAAGCAGAGGGGAATAATAAACCCATAGATCGAAATAGAAACAGCCAAGTACTCAACCTCCACTCCACCTCTCTTCCTGGCCTAAGGTGGCAAATAGCAATCCCCCTTCGGATAAATGCCCTTTAGAACCTAACCACGACAGGTGAAGCAATGCAGTCTGCTCTCTCCCCTGCCCCATTCCCTTTTTCGATGCTAATCACAAAGAGTAAAAATATTTCCAGTGCCACTTAACCCATATCCAGAGTCAAACTCTATATGCGGCCCTCTGTGATGTACTAAACTCATCTGCTTACACCTTGGCAGCCAGAAAAGATTACTGGGGCTAATAACTAGTAAACTCGCACATTAGGAGGGCCTTTCCCACCCCGGCCCCCGTTCCTACTGCTGCCATCTGTGTTTGTGCTTTTGCTACACAAGAACTCAAACTGGGTGGTGGGCCTGTTATTTTTAAAAATCTTTTAGTAGCGTCTATCCCCAGAACTGCCTCATCACAATTATCCTCGCCGAACGAGGAAACTTCACATTGAGAATGGATATGGTTTTCAGCCAGCACCAAATGTCTCTCCTTCTGCCTTTTTGTCTTTCCGATCAATCAGAACATGTGAAACTCCCAAATGAAGAGTAAACACACAGCCCAGGTTCCTTTCATCTCCTAACATATGTCATGAAGAGGGAGGGAAAAGAAAGAAATCCACTATTCCCAGCTTCAATCAGCCGTTCCTTTTCTGCAACTTGAACCTTAAACCGTGAGGGCTGTTTTCAGAGGAGCCGAGGAGGGGTGTTGAATGTGGGCCGACTCCTCGCAAGATAATAGATATTCGCTGCATACCTGAGTCTCGGAGTCATTATCTCCCCTGTGAGCACTTCTGTATTTATATATAATGAGATCATTACCAGGCAGCTATTCCAATTTTATTCAGACTTTAATATTTCTTGAAGGAAAAAAATAGCATACAAAAGGGTTTGTGATGCCAACTCAATCAGACATGCTGTTGATGGAGAATTATTCAAGTGCAAGCCAGAACAGGAAAAAAATATATATTTCAGAGAGGCTTCTGTCAAAGCCGAGTTCTCCCATGCCGATGTTTCAAGTGAATGTGCCGAAGTGTCCAGAGGTGAGGAAGGAAAATAACAATGAACAAAAGACAGGGTTGTGTGTAGGATTAAACACCGGCACGTTGCCGCCTCCTGCCGAGACTCAACTCCCACCCTGGCTTTCAGCGGGTAATTAGACCAGGGAAGCGGCTTTCCTCACCGTGGGCTTCACAAGGAGCAGCCGGGTTTTAGGAATTAACCTTTCGGTAGGTGTGGTTGCCTTTTGTGACTGTACTCAGGCGGTTAGGCAAGGTGGCCCCAGCAATTCCTTTCTCCTTTCACAAGCTTTAAAGAAGGGACTTTCTCGCTCTCCCACCTCGTGGTGCTGCAGAGGGGAGGAAAAGGAGATGGAAGAATCTTCTTTCCCTTTGTCCCGTAACCCCTGTTTATAGAAAATGGCTAGAAATTCAGGATCCCTGCTCATCAAACATTCCCGGGAAGGCCCTGTTTTCAGCAAATTAGAAAATCAAATGAAATCGATTGAATACGAAAGCTGAACAGGAAAGAAATCTCTCTTGATAATCCAGAGAGGGCCTCGGGATCGCTCCGGGCCTTGGGTGACAATTGTGAAAGTTGCTCATCAGGAAGGCGCTGTGCTAATGTCAGCTCTCTGGATGTTTGCACTTCGGATAAACACGGGCTTTCTGATTCATTTCTGGGATCTATGGTTTATCCCGTGCCTACAAATGCAAGAAGACTATCATTTGAGTTCTTCACTCCCTGTCCTGAAACTGCAGATGGGAAGAAGCAGATGGAGCGGGAACGCAGACTTGTCATCCCGTAAACATGAAGTGAAAGGATCCCGGCTCTTTTCTTACGGTGGCTGTAAAGCACCCATTATTTTTCCCCTCGCTTTTCCTGAACAGGCGAGACCAAAATAACATTGAAAGTGAATTTACAGACTGTGCACGCTGCCCACTGAGCCCCCAACAGTACCAAACTAGAGGTGGTAGATATTTTATCATTTCTATCTTCCTACTTAAAGAGAGACCTAGTTACGGTAAAATGTTTAACTTTATTTTACAGATCCTGGTCCTGGGATATAATCAATATTTAAAAATCCGGCTGGTAAAGGAAGAAAAGGAGGGAAGGAGGATGCGGGGAAGCGGGACAGAGAACTCTTGGCTCTGGGAAGCACAGCCGTCTCTCCCATCATCTCTACTGTGTAGGCAAAGAATTAGATCAAAATAGTCCGAAAGTCTCTTGAACTTAAAAAGACTTAAACATAAAAATGTGAACCATTCTCTCTCCTTAACTAAACTCACAAAAGCCAGTCATAGTAATTACTTTTAAAATTAACTCCTTAGAAGGGGGAAGAATCAGCCCAGGTAAAATTTATTAAATTTCTACCCATTGTTCACTATAGCACTATTGTGTGTTAGCTAGGGTGTGTGTGGAGAGAGAGAGAGAGAGAATGAAAGAGAGAGAGAGAAAGAGAAAGATTTCATTTATTATCCACATGGATTCTCCAGGGAGCGGAATAGCCCAGCAGAGCTCCTCTCACTGCCTCTTGTTAGCTAAGAGCAGCCCTGTCTCTTTATCCACCCTTTGATCTCCTCTCACAGCCTTAAAAGAAGAGGGATCTCTCTTTTTCTTAAAAACCAACTCCCTCTGCAGCATTCTCACTCGAGCCTCCACTGGTCCTTTCCTCTGTCATCAAATGTGTTCATGTTCCTCTGTGTGGGAGATCCCCCGGGGCTGGCTCTCAGGAGGTGTGGATTCCGCTCTCCCGTGGGGACTTCTGGACGCATCACCATCATTTCCTCCCATGCCTGCCCTAGTATTGCCTCCATTTACCCCTTGATTGAATCCCTTCTTCAACAGCCGAGTCTCAGTTACCTCACCCATCCTCTCAGGAGACATCAGAAAGGTGCATCCCTTTGGATCCCTTAAATTACTGTGTCTCACAGGATCTTCCATTCAAAAGTAAATACCTTTCAAAAGCCTGTACATGAATGTGTTATCTATTAATACAAATGTTATGTAACAATTCAATGCTACCTCAGAAATCAAAAAGCATCACATGGAGGAAAGGAAGTCCACTTTGAAGGAATATCAACTCTATTCTCTAGATAGAAAAAAATAAAATCGTGTTCCAGAAAATACACAAATATATTTTAATGCCCATGGAAACACTGTTTACATAATTTTAAAAAAATAACAAATTCCCTCAATAAGCAGCTGGCAAGGCAATACTTCATTAAGTCTCCAGAACTCTGACCAAAGATGACAAATTAGATACCTCCTCAGAGGATCAAAGGCCTATGGTGAGGAGGACTCTGGGAAAGTTAATTATAAGACGATCTACTACCAGAAATGTAAGAGATAATTTCCCTATTCTATAAACAGTGTGGTGCTTTTTAACTGCCCCTACACACTAACCAGAAAAAATTGGTCACAGGATTTCACTGTAAGCCCACAAGGACCTGATTCCCTTTCCCTGTAAATAGCTTTCCAAGATCATGTGCTCTGTGGGAAACACTTAACCCATATCCTTGCTGTCAATAAAGTCGTAGAGCCTGCACCTCATGATTAGCTTGCCACATTTAAACTACTGTTGGCAATCACCGTGAGTGTTTATTTAGCAGAGTCCACTCTCTCATTTCTGAGGCCACCTAAGATGCTTCTTTTTCTACAGCTCTGGAACCTAGATGTGTGAGTAGAAAAATATCCTAGAATCTGTTTGTGAGGGTAGCCAAGATTAAATTTCTCTTTTCTCTGTCTGCAAGATGTATTTTGATACCAGATTAATAAGATCATACCTCCACTCCGGAGCAAATTGCCACCTTTAATCATTTTTGGAAGTGGACAACCCAACTCCCCCCACCCCACTAGGTAGATTCATGAAGAACAGGAAAAAGATCACCAGTCAGCATCAAACGTCAAAAATACCTTGTCTCTGAAGACCTTCTTATGAAGGGTCTGATCAATCAAAGTAAGGGCATAACCACAAACAGGGGGAAGACAATTAAAAACTCCTAACATTTGTGATTAAAGGAAACTATGCAAATTGTATTAATATCAGAACTACACAGCATTTATAAGTCATATCCTTTATGTTGTACACTGAAATCATAAAATGAAATTCAAGCACATTCTAGAACCTGGGTATGTTGTAAATCTGACTTAGGAGATTCTTAAGTTCTTGGCCTCTTTGTGAACCTGACTGGTCATGTCTTATGGCAGAAAGTACAATTCTCTTGACCTACTGTAATAAATTCTATGAACAGGGTATGACAAAAGAAAACATGGGCCTAGAGATCACTTATTTAGTTCTTCTTTCCATTAAAGAAGATGTCTGTCCTCTGTATTTATATCAAAGGGATGCCTTATTCCAGAAGCCATACAGCAAGTGTTTTTTAATTGCCCTGTATCTGGGATTTTCAAACTATGGCCACAGGCCAAGTATGGCCCAACTCCTGTTATTTGTTTATTTGTTTAGACAGAGTTCCACTCTACCACCCTAGGTAGAATGCCCTGGTGTCATAACTCTCAGCAACCTTAAACTATTGGGCTCAAGTGATCCTCTTACCTCAACCTCCCAAATATCAGAAACTACAGGCACCCACCACAACACCCAGCTATTTTTAGAGACAGGGTCTTGCTCTTGCTCAGGCTGATCTCAAACTCCTGAGCTCAAGCAATCCACCTGCCTTGGGCTCGCAGACTGCTAGGATTACAGGTGTGAGCCACTGCTCCCGGTTCCACCTCCTGTTTTTCAAATAAAGTTTTATTGAAGACAGCCACACTCCTTCTTTCATATACTGTCTGTGGCTATTTTCAAACTACAGTGGTAAAGTTGAGTAGTTGTAACACAGACCTTACAGACTGCAAAGCCTAAGCTGGTAACTATTTGAGCCTTGATAAAAAAAAGTCTACCAAATTCTGCCCTATATCCTCCATGAAAAACTGGCTCCTGTGGTTCAGCCAGTAGGGCGCTGGCCCCATATACCGAGGGTGGCAGGTTCAAATCTGGCCCCAGCCAAATTGCATCAAAAAATAGCTGGGCATTGTGGTGGGCGCCTGTAGTCCCAGCTACTCGGGAGGCTGAGGCAAAAGAATCGCCTAAGCCCAAGAGCTGGAGGTTGCTGTGAGCTGTGACTCCACAGCACTCTCGAGGGCGATATAGTGAGACTCTGTCTCTACAAAAATAAATAAATATATATATATATATATATATGCCAATCTCACCAAACTTTTCAATGTGCAATGCACTATGAAACACAATGCATACACTATATCATCAAATCTCTACAACTGCTCTGTGGAAGTGGGCACTTACCCTACTTCCCCATTTTAAAAGTGAAGGATCTGGCTGGGCACAGTGGCTCACACCTGTAATCCCAGCCCTCTGGGGGGCTGAGGCTAGTGGATTGCTTGACCTCAGGAGTTTGAGCCCAGCCTGAGAAAGAGTGAGACCCTATTTTTACTAAAAATAGAACAAATAGTCAGGCATCCTGGCTGTACTCCCAACTACTCGGGAGGCTAAGGCAAGAGGATCGCTTGAGCCCAGAAGTTCAACTCCAAGGCTCTAGCATGGGGAAACAAAAAGAGACTCTGTCTTAAAAAAAAAAAAAAGTGAAGGGCCCAAGGCTTACAGAACTAATGAGTTCTCAAAACTAACTAGGATTTAAAGCCTGACCTTCTGACTTTAGTGCCCAGTAACATATTAAAGGTATAAATGCCAGTGAATAGGATTTCCTCTAATATAATGATAATAATAGCTACCATTTGCCAAGTGCTTACTATACACTAGCCTCTGCATAGATTGTCTCTAAAGTTCATCATTGCCTTTTTTCCTAAAGATCAAAGAAAAGGGCACCCACTTAGCTAATTGGTTTGCCCAAGATCAGACAGCTGAGAGTGGAACACCCTGTGTTCAAACTCAAACTCTGTGACTCCTGCATTATATATGCCACCTCATTGCAGAAATACAGCATGCAAGAAATAATACAACATGCATTAGAAATTATAATCTTTTTCTAATTTTGCATCTGTCTAGAAAGACTATAACACACTTGGGTTCTAGCCCTCACTTAGTCACTAATGATCTGTGTAATGACTTGGCAGGTCATTTAATCCCTTCAGATCTCCCGCTCCTTGGTGGCAAAAGAAAGGAGTTGAGGTTAGACGCTAAGCTCTTCCAACTCCAATATTCTAGCTCAGTCTCCTCACAGAAATATGTGGTCATTTTTATTCTTGGGGGAGAGGGGATCCTTGCAATTCCAAACAGCTATCTAAAAGAATCAGGCAAATTCTTGATTTAAAACTCTTCACCTGAGATAATCTCTCATGGATCCTAATCACCTTCCTTAAGAGAGGGGCTGAGGTCAACGCTTCCATCACTTACCATTGCAGGATGATGCATGAAAATAGCCGCTTCCCTTGGAACACTAAGAGAATTCCACACACTATGACTCCTACCTTCATTCATTTTGCTGCCTCTGATTTGGTATATTTCAGCTAATTCATTAAATAGCCAGTAAATCTGATTCCTCAGGCCCAAAAAGACTAAATGCAGTGACATATACATTGAATATTATGTAATTTGTGGTGGGTGCCATTGTTTTTCTTTATGATAATATTTTTAGATCACTACCATCTGTCTGGTAAATTAAAATAGTAAAGGCTGTAGCTATTCATAATAGGTAAGACTTTCCCAATGAGCCGTTTTATCTATATCTTATTTCCTAATCCTATTATCTTTTTCTGTAGATTATCAAGCTTTAAAGACTATTGAAGTCACCTGATAGATGCCTTCTAAGGTTAAAAATGGCTCCTCAAGCAAAGGCTGAGTTCTAAGAACTGCCCTTTAGACTTTCTCAAAGGGCAGCTCTTCTCAGCCTGGGTCCCTTCACTTTGACTGATGGGCAAAACTGATGTAAAGAAATGCTTCTATTGAGTTTACTTCTTTAAGTGACTTGGTTTTAAAAAAAAGAGGCCATCTTGCCAGTGATCCCTTTAAGCCTTTTTAATTACAAAAAAATTTTTTTATGGTGTCACTGACCTAGCCTTAGCAGAGTTCATTTCAGAAATGTGCTGAAGTGGGTACCAGCACTGACAACTAAGGCTGAGAAATGTTTTAAGTATCACGACTCTACATTTTTCTCCTGTCTGTGCGGTTCAGGGATTCATCCTCTCTTAATCATGCCTGCCCTTTGTTTATGCATGAATAAGATATTTTAGACACCGAGGACACAGCACAGACACAAGCCCTTCCTGGAAAAATAAGACCTAGACCTCAAATCAGGGTGAATACATGGACTGTCCCCACTGCCAACTAATTTCTAAATGTGAATAAAGATACATTGGTTAGCAAGCTTTCTCCAATTCTCCTATTGGCCCTTACCCTTTAGGAAGACAAAAATGTCACATATAATGGATCCGTAAATTAATGACGCATTTTTGTTTTTCAGTTGATCAGATCAGCTGAAAATAAGGTCAGTCTCTTACCTCCCCGAGATAAGTGGTTGTCATTGTTTAAGTGCATTTAAAAGTACAACTGACATCAAGCCTAGGAAAATATCTAAGAACTTAGAAGATCCGAATATAGATCAAGAATAAACCTGCAAAAAAGTCATTCAGCCTTGACCCCTAACTCCTGATAGGGCCTCACCTAAGGCAGCCTGTTCCTCTATCATTTAGAAAAATCTCTGCACCAAGATTTGCTCATTTAGTCAGTAGATAACCATTTATCGAATACCTACTATTTGCAAAACACTGTTCTAAGTAGTGGAGATCTAAACACAATAAACAGAGTCCATACTGCAATGAAGCTTCCATTCTAATAGAGGAGACAGACAATAAACAAATGAGAAAAAAATATGGGACTAGTTAGTACTATTTTGAAAATACGATAGGATAATGTAATACAGAAGGACTACACTAGTTTGGGTATGAGCGTTGACATTTAAGTTTAAACATGGATAAACAATATAGCACCCTGTGAAGATCTCGGCTAGGGGAAGAACATTTCACGTGTGGGCCATACCTAGTGCAAAGGCTTTAAGATGAAAAAGAACTTGAACTTTTCAAAAAACAGCTATAACATAGCACAGGAGAAGAAGAGAGATATAAAGTCAAAAAGGTAGGCAGAGTCAGATCTCATAAAGTCCTGAAGACTTGTGTAAAGAGCTTCATTTGGGGTCTAATTATTAGCAGCTATAAAAAGGTTTTAATAAAGGAAATCTGTGATCTAATCTACCAGGTTTTTTGAAAAAAGTAACTTTGCTTGCTGTGAGGGAAATGGTTTGTAGGAAGGCAAAAATGGAAAGAGAGACCAATCTGGAGGCAACTGCCAGGGTCCAGGTGAGAAGTGATGAGGGCTTTTATAGAGGGGATACTTGGTGAGGTGCAGAGAGGTAAGAAGAGTAGAAAAGGCTTTGGAGACTGAACAACAGGATTCGTTTATGCATTTGATGTGAAGGATGAAGGAGTCTAGGACGACTCTCGGGTTTTGGCTGGCTCATAGCACATTGGACCTCTTCACTGCTTTGGCATCCAAGATTGTGACATTTCAGCCAAATGGCACTAAATACATGACCAATCACACTGTAAATTCCAAATGCACTGGAGGAAACCAGTATGTTTTCTAAACTGTCATCAGAGAAATCATCACTGGTCTGACTCTTTCCTCCAGAGCAATTTGCATTATTTAAGAAACTCTCTCAGCACGCCTGCACACAAGAGGTCTTCCCAACTTGAGCAGGAGTGCAGTTTCCTCATTATATCCTCGTGGCTGGGAGGCTCTGGAAACAGAGTGGGCTGAGGATTTTATACTTTATTAAAGTGAAGGGACAGTCGGCACCAGGAACATCAGCCATGGCAGTACACAGGATTGCTTGACGATGTATGCAAAGAAAAACCGGTCATCTGAATTGAATTTTCAGCTGGTGCCTAAGAGGCCAAATTTAATAATCCACCTAAAATTATCACGCAAGTCAATACTTCCTCCCCTCTTGCAAAGGGGGAAAAAACCTGATTCTTTATTTTTCAGTCTAGCAGGTGGCCTTGAGGCAGCTAACCAGCTGGCTGAAATCTAAACACCTTCGCCAAGACAAAAGTCAGTAACATGATTGATTATCTTTTCATTGTAGGAGAAGACAACTCCCGCAGCCAATCAGCATACACAGCTGCTATCGGATTATCACTGAGCAAAACTTGACTTAGAGCTGATAAACGAGGGTGCCCAGTTCCTGGGCACTGATTGGCTGGGGCTTCATCTGCCCACGCAATTACATTTAATGCATTGATTTCTAACAAGGTTCAGTTAGTTCCTTAGTTGTTTAGCCCTGGCTTTCCTTTTTTTCCGACTTTGAATAACTATCTACACTCCCAATCATTTTAATGTATCTGCTTCAGAGTCAGATTCAGTCTGCCCTGGAGTGAAGGTTTTTCTTCCAAACATCTTGAAAGCACAGACTTCTGAGCAGCTCAGCTGCTGCCACGGGAGATGCCTTCCAAACTCTCTTTCTCCCGTTTGTTTCTCCTCGGGGGGAAAAAACACCTGTATGCATCCCACTTAATTGGAAACCCACAAATAGTTCATCTGGCTGTGGTTTGTTGTCCTGCACCCCAACCACCTTGACAGCAGCAAGTATTAACAGAACTATCCACCTAGGTCATTAAACCACAGTTCTCTGTACAGAACTACCAGACAAGGATGAGATCAGACCGAAGGGAGTGCGAGGTGGCATTCTCTGTCCTCAGTGGGTTTCCCACTTGTTCTGTTAATTCTCAGGTGCAACTGCTGTACCTTCTCGTCTGAAACCCAGGAGGAATACAAAAATTGAGATTAGGGCGGTAGCGGTGGCTCAAGGGAGTAGGGCGCCAGCCCCATATGCTGGAGGTGGTGAGTTCAAACCCAGCCCTGGCCAAAAACTGCAAAAATTGAGATTAAAAGACTCTCTCTGAATAAGCAGTGAGCAAAGTTTTCAAATTCCTCTTGTTTCGTGATATTTACAAAGCCTATTGGTATCTCAAATTTCTCATCAGTAAAATGGAAAGGAAAAGGCACAAAAATAAAACACAAAGGAATGTAAAGCAGGGGAATTAACTTTCTCCCACCCAAGAGTCAGAATTACTGACTCTGAGTCCTCTGAAACACTGTAATAGAATGGCTTCCCTCATTCCTGAGAAAATCGAAGAGTGTCATTGACTCTCTGGAAATTTTTTTTTTCCTTCTTGGTGATCGCTGGTGTCATGGCTCCTAATGTTTGCTACTAGCACTGGTATTTGAGCTTAAGAAGGTCCTTGTAGAAAGAAGTCATAGAGGCAAAAGGAGTCAACCAGCCTCTCATTACTCTTAAAAAACCTCCTTCCACAAAGGTCAGGGTGAAAGCCAATAGCCTTCATGTCATGGCCCAAAAATCTTTTCTCTCTCAGCTCAGGAAGGTTATTTTCCTCCTAAAAACTGAACATCAGACTTGTCAAAAAAATTTTTCCTTATTGATCAGACAGAGACAGAATATAGAAGTTAGAGAGCTATTTGCTAAAAGATCTCCCTTGTTTCAGGGAAACGCTGAAATTCTAACAGTGGCCCTGACAATGAAAAGCAGTCTTGTGAGGATGGAGGGAGTGCTGAGTCAGAGGTACCACTTCCAGCATAGAAATCCAAGCCTCCTGATTAGAGGCAAGAATATTATCCACCAGCTGGGCATGGTGGTTCATACCTATAATCCTAGCACTCTGGGAGACTGAGGTGGGTGGATTGCTTGAGCACAGGAGTTCAAGACCAGCCTGAGCAAGAGCAAGACCCTCATCTCTACTAAAAATAGAAAAACTAGCCAGGCATTATGGCAGGCACCCATAGTCCCAGCTACTGGGAGGCTGAGACAAGAGGATTGATTCAGCCCAAGAGAGTGTGAGGTTGCTGTGAGCTATGGTGACATCACAGCACTCTACCCTGGGCACAGAGTGAGAGTCTGTCTCAGAAAAAGAAAGAAAAAAGAAAAAAAACAAACAAAAAAGAAAGGAAGGAGGAAGGAGAGAGAGAGAGAAGAAAGAAAGAAAAGAAAAGAAAAGAAAAAAAGAAAGAAGGGAAAGGAAGGAACGAAGGAAGGAGAAAGGAAGGGAAGGGCAGAAGGGAAGGGAAGGGAAGGGAAAGGAGAAAGAAAACAATCCTCAAGCAAGGGAGAGGGGGGCACGGAGGCCACCAACAGATTCAAGGTGACATCACAGGAGAATCATGACTGCATTCTCTCTCCTGTCCTGCTCTTAGGCAGAAGAACAGGTATAACTTGTGAGAAAACCCAGTATCAAGACAGAGAGGAACGTTATTTTCAAGCACTCAGAGGAGCCTCAGCTCAGCGTGAGGCTCCCTGCAGAGCCTGCTCCCCCTGGCTCTTCCCCGGTGGGGGTAGAGGGGAGTCACACCTATACACCTGTAACCTGTTTTTCTCGTTGGGCATTCTAAATGTGTCTCCATCCTTAGGGTGATCAAAGTTCACTTGTGGTTGTACTACAGGAAAGAAAAGAAAATCTGGGCGTTTCTCTACATTAATATCTTAATACTCAGTGGGAGTTTTTAATGATAAAAACAGAAGGAAATAGGAAGAAAAGGGGGAGAGAGGGAAGAAGGGGGGAGAGAGGGAAGGAGGGAGGAAGGAGAGAAGAAAAGGAAGGCTAGAGGATACAAAAATCAAGAAAGTGATAAAAAACCGCTGACATGGCAGGACGGACAGCACCCATGAGCACCCAAGCAGAGAGGGGGAGGGTCCTGATCAAGAGGGGTCCCCCAGCAGCACCCTGGATTGGGGGGGGTAGCTATCAGAATCCCCTGGACATCTTTTCCAAAAACCCATTCTCCGCCTCCACCTAGAGATTCCAAGGCTGATCCACAGCTGACAACGTGGAAAGACATCCAAATGTGTTAAGTGGAGAAGGCAAGGCGGGGACCTTAGTAAGATCTTCTCTGTAAATAACGCGGTTATAATTCTGTCCTATGTGCACACGTCATTATGTGCCTAGAATAATGTGCAAGAATATACGGCACGTGTACACTGGTTTTCTCTGACGGATGGTGTTATGAAGGGAACTCACTCTTATGTTATACATACTGGGATTTTCCATTTATGTATCAATATGGTTCTCCCCGCTCTGAGACTCACCAGAACTCTTTATATGTACCCTGGCATGAGCTGAACAGAACAGAACAAGAAAAATGCTGCACATACTTGACTTCTGAGAAAAGAAAAAACCAAAAATGATTTTGTTCTCTGCCCTACATCTAGGGCAGGAAGATTTTGCCAGACATACAGTAAAAAAAGAAAGGTTTACACAGAGTCCCCATGGGCTAGAGAAAAGACAGAGGAGCACCACAGGGGCAGGAGAGGGTGACAAAGAACAGCTATGAGCCCCCATGGAAAAGAACGTCTGGCAGGCTGTAGGGGCTGCGGCGAGCTGAGAGTGTCTGGGTTACCGTCCGTTTGCCCCTCAGGGAGGACCAGCCATCACCACGGATCATTGTCACTCAGTGATGTCCCCTTGGAATGACACTGATCTGCTCCCCCAAGTCTGTCTATCCACCACAGACTCTGTGCCTGCCTCCCAGCGCTCCCCCAGTGGAAAACTCCCGGTACCTGATCCAACGACAGCAGACACTCCTGACTAGGGATGTGTGAGCACTGGAGAGTGACCATGCGGAGAAGTAGAGCCGGGCTCTGCACCACCAGGCGACCAAGTGGACCAAGTTGCCAACCACCCCGACAAGGTGGCAATAGCATCCACCACCCCATCATGTACACATTTTATGTTTTCATTTTTTGCTCCTTTCGTGAGCCACTTTGGTGATAAAAAGTCTGTTCTGGAAGATCCCAATTTGACTCAACACTCAAGTCTAATATCAGTATTGGTTCTTAAGACCTTGCCTTGTCTCAGCACCTGTCACTCAGTGGCTAGGGCACCAGCCACATGCACCAGAGCTGGCAGGTTCGAATCCAGCCCAGGCCTGCCAAACAACAATGACAACTACAACCAAAAAATACCTGGGCATTGTGGAGGGCAACTGTAGTCCCAGCTACTTGGGAGGCTGAGGCAAAAGAATCACTTAAGGCCAAGAGTTGGAGGTTGCTGATCTGTGACACCACGACACTCTACCCAGGGCAATAGTTTGAGAGTCTGTCTCAAAAAAAATGACCTTCCCTTGGTCAACTTTCTGTCAGCACTAGTCACTGTCATTATTTGCCCAAATTTAAACAGCTCCTCAACAATGAATGTAGTTTTCAACACAGTCATAGCACACCACTTACTACTGACCACTGTCCCTGACAGCACTGGAAATTAACTGCCTAAGATTATTCCTCACTGATCTTGGAATCTACATTATTGTTTCCAGAAAGGGCATTTTCAAACTGAAAAGAGTTTTTAAATATTTTTTGATAATAGTTGTAAATCTCTTACAGAAGAATAAATCCTCTGTCAGAATGGCAGAGAATAGGGATGCTGAGAATTAACAGAATTTGAGAGTTAACAGATGTCTCTTCCCCCGTTGATGTTCACTCACAGATTCTCATTCCACATTCAAGGAATGGAACGTTGGCATGAGACTCTTTCACCTCATTTCCACTAATGAGCCCGAAAGAATTAATGATACCGGTGTAATTGGGACAGACCTCCCTCACGCAGACTTCCGAAGAGATGTCCGCCTCCACAACTCTCGGCAACCATAATCTGAGAAGGATAAGAAAAGAGAGCAGAGAGGAGAGAGAGTTTTGGTGAGAACATCTATAAAGAGATAACTTTGGGGAGAGCACACATGTCGCTATAAGTCCTGTGGGTACCAAACCAGCCCTCTTGGGGAATAGAGGTGTGGGGGCCCCCAGACTAATAGGGGCTTTCAGGGACCAGGCTGAAAAGCGTCCCCTGCAGCTGTGTACTTACAGGGGCACCAGAGTAAACAGCTCAGAAGAAAGAGTGGCTGAAGAGTGGCCCCAAGATCTGTACCGCGCTGGGTTTGCTGCATGAGTCTCACAGCCAGTAGGAGGGGAGAGGGAGCCAGTTGGTTAGGGATGGAGCTGGAGGCCAGTCCTGGCTTCCTCCCTGCTGGCGCATGGCCTCAGCCCCTGGGAGGAGGCAGGGGTTGTGTTCCTACTGTGGCACATTCCAGCTTCCATGGCCCAGTTGTTGGGAGGCAGATGGTACATCCTCAACTTTGACCTATGGTTTTGTTTTGTTCTGTTTTTTGAGACAGAGCCTCAAGCTGTCACCCTGGGTAGAGTGCCGTGGCATCACAGCTCATAGCAACCTCCAACTCCTGGGCTCAAGCGAGTCTCCTGCCTCCGCCTCCCAAGTAGCTGGGACTCCAGGCACCCGCCACAACGCCCGGCTATTTTTCAGTTGCAGCTGTCATTGTTGTTTGGCTGGATTTGAACCTGCCAGCTCAGGCGTATATGGCTGGCGCCTTAGCGCTTGAGCCACAGGCGCTGAGCCAGACCTATGGTTTTCATATCACTGAATGGGGATGTATCCCAAGGAGACAGAACCATCCCCATGTGGGGACCATACTTTACCTCACCGGGGACCATACTTTACCTCACAGTGAAGAGAAGGAAAGAGACTTATCTCCTTGCCTGGAAGGAAGAGGAGGAGAAGGGAGGGGAGCCAAGGGATTACAGGTAAGAAGTCTTTTGAAGTATCAAAGAGAAATTCATATCCTAGAATACAGCCATCTGTTTCCTGTGTATTCTATTTCTGGAAATGAAGAAGTAACACTTCCCCCACCTAATTAAGAGTTATTGCTTTGTTTATCTTAGAGTCTAAATATGAAGGAGCATCTTAGTGTACACTGTTATTCCTTTTGCAAATGGCCACATGGGTCTGGACTAAATATGGGGTGACTATTTAACATTGTGAAGACCAGTAAAATGCCATCAAATTCTAGAAAAGAAAATTATTGACAAAGCAAATGCTTCCTACTTAGGATAAGCACAGTAAAAAAGAAACTTATTAAGGGAGGCGCCTGTGGCTCAGTGAGTAGGATGCCAGCCCCATATACCAAGAGTGGCAGGTTCAAACCGAGCCCTGGCCAAACTCCAACAACAAAAAAAAATAGCCAGGCATTGTGGTTGGCAACTGTAGTCCCAGCTACTTGGGAAGCTGAGGCAAGAGAATTACCTAAGCCCAAGAGCTAGAGGTTGCTGTGAGCTGTGACGCCACAACACCCTACCAAGGGCAACAAAGTGAGACTCTGTCTCTAAAAAAAAAGAAAGAAAGAAAGAGACTTATTTAAAATAACTGTGTCACATTCTACTTTAAGAATCTTCATTTGTGGCTCGGCGCCTGTGGTTCAACAGGCTAAGGTACCAGCCACGTACACCTGGCAGGTTCGAATCCAGCCCGGGTCCACCAAACAACAACGACGGCTGCAACCAAAAAATGGCTGGGCGTTGTGGTGGGCGCCTGTAGTCCCAGCTACTGGGGAGGTGGAGGCAGGAGACTCACTGAAGCCCAGGAGTTGGAGGTTGCTATGAGCTGTGATGTCACGGCACTCTATCCAGGGTGACAGCTTGAGGTTCTCTCTCAAAAAAAAAAAAAAAAGAATCTTTGTTTGTTGGGCGGCTCCTGTGGCTCAAGGATTAGGGTGCCGGCCGCATATGCCAGAGGTGGCAGGTTCAAACCCAGCCCCAGCCAAAAAAAAATAATCTCGGTTTGATTTCTTTGAAAGGCAGAAGAATTACTCCCTGTTTTTAGAATGGGGGTATGATAGTTTTTAATCCTATTTTTTCAAATCATAAGCACTCAAAGAGTCTAGGAAAACCTCTGCCTCTGAAAGGGTCAATCTGAAATAAGATTGCAGAATGTATCACGTACAAGGAAACGAACATGTTCTTTCCTTACTAGCCCCACAGCCAGACCTGCATGCCATTCACTCATCGTGGAAATAGTTTGAGAACCCACTATGTACCAGACATGATGCCACATGCTGGGCCCACAAAGGTGAAGAAGACGCACCAGACACCTGCCCTCCTAGTGCAGTTTCAAGAAACCAGTTTCGGTTAAGCTGTCAACTCTAACAGTAGATATCTAAAAGGAATTGTAACTCACCATCAAATCAAGTTTTAGGTATTTTGATTTTGTTACATTTTTTCCTAATCTCACATTTTGCACATGGTAAATAATCAGCATGTAAAGAGTTCTCCAGGCTCAGTGCCTGTGGCTCAACAGGCTAAGGCACCAGCCACGTACACCTGAGCTGGCAGGTTCGAATCCAGCCCAGGCCAGCCAAACAACAATGATGGCTGCAACCAAAAAATGGCCAGGCGTTGTGGCAGGCACCTGTAGTCCCAGCGACTTGGGAGGCAGAGGCAAGAGACTCACTTGAGCCCAGGAATTGGAGGTTGCTGTGAGCTGTAATGCCACAGCACTCTCTCCAGGGTGACAGCTTGAGACTTTGTCTCAAAATAAATAAATAAATAAATAAATAAAAGAGTTCTCCAATAAAGGTACCACAAGATGCATCATAATTAGCGAATTTGCTAAGAAAGGGATTATTAGTCTGAATAAACTGATATGTAGATGAATGCATGATGCTATGTTTTCATATATTCTACTATTAATTGTACTGTTAATTCTGTCACTTAGCAAATTCTCTTAATGTTCTGTGAGTCCTATAAGCCAGGTAACGTGGAATGCTGTGGGAAGGGAAGAGTCCAGGGCAACAAAGAAACAGATCTCTGTCCCGCCAACATTTGATTCACTCAACATTTTGCTCACTCTCTGATAGGTAAGTACATTTTAAGTGCATGAAATTCATCTCTGTTTTTCCCTTAACTTCTTTTCCAAAAGGAATGAGACTTTCTGTAAACTTGTCTCTCAAACCTGCAGATTCTGTCTCAGTGGATCAATGAGAAAACATTTTTTGACAAGTCAAATGTTCATTTTTTAGGGGGAAAATAACCCTCTCTATCCAGGCTGCCAAGACGTGTTCTCAGGCCCTCAAGCTATCGATCCGCATTTCACTACGGACATTGCCCAGATGTCTTGGTCAGTTCACATTAAAGGCTTAGTTTGCTGGCTTCTTAGGAAAGAGATTTAACATTAGTACATGTTAGATGTAAAGGAACATCCTTCTCCATTGAAAGAGAAAAAATACAACATGTAGTCACTGGATGCATTATGAACCTGTTCCTGCGTGTGGGATTTATGACCAAGGTCTCTCTCTTCTACAAGGATCCTTCAGCGAAGGGCAGAATTAGAGATGTCAGGGCCCACAAAAATGTTTCACAGACCTTTGTCTCCATCTAGTGGTCGTATCCTATCAGAGCTTGCAAACATTTCCCTCTTGGAATCTGAGAGAATTTTCCTCTGGCAGTGAAAGTTCTGAGGAATTCAGAATCTAAACAGGCTGGGCAAAAGACAGAGTTGGCCAACACAAGCATTGTTGTGCCTGAGACCACTCTGCTGAGTACATGACATTTCCTCATAGATGCCCAGAGAGATTGCTGCAACTGAATCTCATGGCATTTTAGAAAGAGCCATTTCTGCACAAATCTGGAAAGCCCTTTTGCTGTCTCTGCTTAGTCACCGGCTTGAAGCACACTCCAGTACACACAGGGTGTGTGTGTGTGTGTTTGCACGTGTGTGCATGTGCATGAAGGGGGGAGGGGCAGAATGCAAATGCTCGGGGCCTATGCTGAGCTCCTCCGCAGTGCCAACTGGCATCAGGAAGGGACATATGCAAAATCACATTGCACATGGCCTCTAAATTTAGATAAGCTGTCAATATCCTGCACTAGAGGGACCTTCTTTCTCCATGCTCTGGTTTAAAGGCTTGAAAGTGGAAGCCAAGTTTAGCCCATTTGAAAGCACAGGCGGTTAATGGCACTGTCCAGAAGGATGTCACACAGCAGCTTACACTACAGACAGGATGAGATCAAGATCCCACCAGCCTCATAGGAGCAGCGGCCCCAGTCCAGCCCCTCCCTCTCCTCAATCCTGCACCTGCAACAGACATAGAAGAAAAAGTTCCCTTTTCTTTCTGGGCACTCCACCCGGTAGGAGCCATGACTCGGCCAATAAACTTTAAGAGTCAAGGTCAATCGAAGTTGGGCACAGAAGGAAACCCAGATTCCGTTTGGCCTGGCTGTATTCGGGGAGGAGGAAGGAGTGCCGGAGATGAAGGAAGGCAATGTCAGCACTCAGAGTGGCTAAGACAAAACCTTTAAGCAACCCTCTGTCTTAGAGATGTTCTCAAGGACAGACCGGTGACCGAGGAGATCCCAAGTTAACCTCCAGCACCTCTCCTACTTACTTCAACCTGGCACATCAGAAATCCAGTAATCATTGCTCTATTTTTTTCCCTGCCCTAGTTATTCTTATTGCTCTATTTTTTAATTATTTTTACATATCAGGAGGGAATTTAAAGGTAAAATATGAATAGAACAGAAATCCACCTTTTGGATTCCCTGGTCTGTTTAATCCCCAACCAGAATATATGGGCTTACCATCTAAAAGATACCAGTTTCCTCGATTAACCCCCTTCCTCTAAAATAAGCATGTTAATAATATCTACCCCATTCGATTATTATGAGGATTTAACTAAGTTGTTGTTTTTTGTTTCAAGACAGAGTCTCACTCTGCTGAAGTTGGAAGGTGACTTGACCTGGCATCATAGCTGACAGCAACCCCCAACTCTTGGGCTCAAGGGATTCTCTTGCCTCAGCCTCTCAAGTAACAGGGACTACAGATGCCCACCACAATGCATGGCTAATTTTTCTATTTTTAACAGAGAAAGGATCTCACTCTTACCCAGGCTGGTCTTACACTTCTGAACTAGAGCAATCCACCCACCTTGATCTCCAGAATACCAGGATTATAGGTGTGAGCCACCACACCCTGCCGTTGCGAGAATTAAGTGTGCTCAGACATGTAAACACAACAGTACCTAAGTGCTCAGTCAATAAATGCAAGCTGTAAGTACTGAAACAATTCTAGCAAATCAAATGAACAGTTAAAATAGATAAACTGCTCTTCAAAAATTATTTTTATAGATTGCATGACTGTTTGTTTTCCAGAAACACACATGTCTCCTTTCCAAGACCTGAAGCTTTTTACAGAGGAGGTGGTGTTAAGATTCTTTGCAGCCACCAAATTCCCTCCACAGCTCAGGAGACAAAGAGAATTTGAATGGGAAGACGTGGACTCTGCGGCTGCCAACAGGTGCCTGGGGACCCTCCTCAGTGATCACACTAAAAGGCCTCCAGGACCCTTCAGAGAAGAGGCCCTTGCTGTCAGCAGCTGTGATCACCTGTCTTGGAATTTCTGAAAACCCTGAGGAAGCATTAGAGAAGTATGCTCCCACTTTCGGGGCAGATGTGGAATTTTAATTCCGTGAAACTATCTGAATGGTCCACTCAGGAGAAAGATTGACATATCACAGGTGGGGGGGAACTGCCTGATTATTCATCCTTACTTGGAAGACAATTTCAAGCTGATGAGACAAAAATGAGAAGAGTCAGAGAGAACGAGCCAAGTGGGATAAAGACAGAAAAGCAGATGAATGTATAGACAGATAAAATATGATATGATAGATACAGATATGATCAATGATACATGCCTAGATGCATACAGACAGACACAGACAGACAGACAGACAGATATGCATGCGGCCCAGGACAAAGATAGACGAAAGACATGCTCAATCGGCCTTTTTGTTCCTCACCTGAGAAACATAATGGCATGCTAGATTCCAGCCTCTACATCATCCCTTAAAAAGCTCATTGAGAAGTTTGGTCATGATCCTGTCCTTATCCCAGAGCTCTTGGGAAACCTTACCATTAACTCTTACAATTGCTGCACCTGCTCATTCACTCCTGGGAAAATGTCAAGATCTTTTTCCTTTTGTGGAACAGAGGCTACAGCAAAGGCACTTTTCTTTCACTGAGACTTTTCAGAGGGTTTCCCCCCCCCCTCCTACAATTCCAAAGATTTTATTTTAGACTGCAATGGCACAAAGAGGCATTCAGCTCGGCCTGCAGATTGCTAGAAAACCCTTCACATCCCCCAGAAATTAGAGAAGCAGCCGTACTCATCAGCAATAGTGTATAAATTTGGAAGGAGTGATTTTATAGAATCAGACCATTTTAGAATGAGGAGAAACATTAGTTCATCCTCTCCATCTCCAAGATGAGGGGAGTGAGGTACTTAGGATCTAATCTCTGACTACTCAGGGCCTCGTTTTTCTCATCTGTGCCGCAGAGCAATCACACAGTGACTAAATTAACAACAGGTTGGTGTTTAGGGACCAGGCTATGAAAGAACAAGTGTCGGCTCCTCCGAAGGCCCTGAGCCCAGCTGCCTTCTACGTGCTGCTGAGCAGAGCAGCTCTGCTCCCGGGCAGCCCTGGTCCCAGGCTGGCTTCCCCTGGATTTCCGAGGAGTAAATCCAGATAGATGGCCTTGGCTGGTCCCAGGCCGCCTGGTGATTACAATTCTGAGTGTTATTTACTCGACGACCGCATTAAGCACACACCTGTGGTGGAGAATATTTAATGCAGATGTTTGGGAAGCAGCTTTGCCAAAATTGTCAGAAAATGCATGTGAGGAAATTATCCTCCTGGTCCCTTGGTGGGTATTATGTCTTTTATTGTCTCTGTCTTTTGAAGTATTTGCTTCTTTAAAGAGGGGCTTTTAAAAGACTGCTCCACTGAGGGCATGGGGAAGGCAGAAAAGGGAGGGAAGAAAACAGGAAAATAACACAAGAGGGGGCCCCCCCTGCAATAACCTGAATTGGGAAGCGCTCAGTTGTCCCACCACTGTCCATGAGAAGCTGTTACCTTGAGGCATATCTGGAGAGAACAGGAGCTTGCCGTGAGAAGAGACTCCTAGGAACTGTAAAAGAAGATTCAGGGATAAAAACTCTATAGAGAAAGATGGCCCAACCCAGTGGGCCAGGTTGTCTTGAGAGGTGAGCTCCCGGATGCAAAGCGGTAGGAAAAGACGCTGCTGGTTAACTGACAGGAACAACCATGAGCGAGGAACCCAATTCCAGAAGAGAGGAGGACCCCCACGGGTGATGGGATACAGTCTTCCCAGAAGACTAAAAGAGAAAAATCTGTTGTTTTTTTGTATTTTTTGTTTTTTGTTTTTGAGGGTCTTTTATGTTTCCTAGGCTAGAGTGGAATGGCATCATAGCTCACTGCAACCTCAAACTCCTGGGCGCAAGTGATCCTCCTGTCTAAGCCTCCCAAGTAGCTGGAACTCCAGGCAGGCACCACACTCAGCTAATTGTCCGATTTTCTTTTGGGGGGGGGGACTTGGGGATAGATTCTTACTTTATCACCCTCAGTAGAGTGTCATGGCATCATAGCTCACAGCAACCTCAAACTCTTGGGCTCAAGTGACCCTCTTACGTCAGCCTCCCAAGTAGCTGGGACTACAGGTGCTCACCACAAGACATGACCATTTTTTTAAAGACAAGGTCTCACTCAGGCTGTTCTCGAACTCATCAGCTCAAACAACCCGCCCACCTCAGACTCCCAGAGTGCTAGGATTACAGGGATGAGCCACTGCACCCAGCCTAATTGTCCTATTTTTTTGAGTGACAAGGGTCTACCTTTTTTGCTCAGGCTGGTCTTGAACTCTTTTTTTTTTTTTAAATAATTTTATTAAATCATAATTGTGTACATTGGTACAATCATATGGCAGAATGTGCTTCATAAACAATCAGAAATATTTTGATCGTACTGTTAGACATAGCCTTCATAGCATTTTCTTGATCACTATATAAACACATTGATACTCTACATTCAATAATTTTTTTTTTTTTCATGAAAATAACCTATAAGGATTTATTAGAAAACACATCAGGTAAGGGAGGGTTCCTTCAAAGCCACCCCAGAAGTTGCGTGAGTTAATGAGAAACGCTCCCCAACTGAGCCGACCACACTGTGCACCCAGCTGAGTGGGGCGTTGCGAGTCCAGGGGCCTCTCCTGGCAGAGAACCTCCGCCTTCTCACTTCATATACTTACCCTGCTGGTCGGCCAAGATCTTGGCCGAGGACTTGGCGTCATAGAATAGCTCGCTAATCTCCTCCACGTGCTCCTTCTCAATGCCGTCTTTTCCATTGATCTTAGCGAGCAAGTTGGCTGGGGTCAGCAGCTGCACCGAGT